>PVMI01077196.1:0-12867 GCA_008528875.1 Aulacorthum solani
TACACAATTATTTTGTAATTAAAATCCCCCAAATGTTCGTTAATTATTATTTACCGTATTAAAAATAAATGACTTTCTAAATTAATGAAATTTTCCAAAATATTCTAAAGGCGTTGGTAAAGGCTGTCGAAATTAATTTGAAATATTGATATAACACCCACCAAAGTGGCATACTCAAACAGAAAAGGTATAGGTAGTATATTTGTTTATGATGTGGGTGCTTAAAGTTAAATTAATTAAATATTCCCATGATATAGTTTAATCACGGCCCTTCGTCATTGAGTATAATTGTATTAATATACATTAACATTATGTTAGTGATTAAATTTTGTTAGTTTGTGTCTTTTATCATAAACTCATAACTCATTAAAAATTTAATTTAAGTCATTTTATAAAATTAATAATTCACAAGTAGTGAAAACTATTAAGGAAGTACCAAAATCCAAAGTGTAAAACGGAATTTTTACAATAGCAGCACTTTTCAGCACATTTTTCTTTAGACAATTATATATTATCTATATACATCTGAAGTTATGTTTAATGTAAACTATAATTTAAAGAAAAGTTCAGAACTGTATGTATATAATATGTGTGTAACGAGGATGATATTTTATGATTAAATTCTTTCTTAAAATTATTTTATTATCTACATTTTTATGTAGGTAATAAAATCTGCAATATTCTGTCAAAATGATTTGGATTTTAACTTGAATGTATTTTATTTATTAGTATGACAAGTATATATATCAATTGTATTAACTAGCCAACTACTTAAATCGAATCAATATGATGATGACTTTTCGCCGGCAACTATTCAAATTTTTTCCTCAAGTGATTTCCGACGTTTTAAGACATTTTTTGCAACCGATTGACCAAAATGGACGTTTGATTAATTCTTCCACATCAACACCAGCTGACAATTCGATCAGACATTTAATGACCTTTCTGTATGCGTGTGAGTGAGTATTGCTAAGATTTGTATTTACTGCGCATAAGTGTGGCGGTTCGCATTATTTATCAATCTTCTTTTCGACCCACGTCAGCCGGACACTACACAAATCGATTTTCTTGTACATTTCCTCGTTCCGAACACTCGTATACCAAATACCAATACACTACACAAAAAACTACTTATGCATATAAATGTATGCATTTTTTTCGCTGTAAAACACAAAAGAACCATTCAATATCTTTGCCTGCAAAGTTTCTCTATATAATAATATATTACGATCGATGTTCAGCAGTTATTTGGTTTTTGGTTTTTTTTTTTTTTGTGTTTGGTGTTATTATAGTTGATAATATATTTACGAGTTTTTTAATCAAACAAATTTTACCAAAGTTTCTCGTTCTATTTTCTATTCTCTGATTAAACCATTTTCACTTTGTTTGGAAACACAAGACACAACCGCAACAATATAATATATTATTATTGTTTCAGTAATAATCTTATATTAGAACATTTCAAAGTTTAGATACAACTGCAATGAAAGAAGGTCGGAAAACTTTAAAAGGTCAAAATGAAAAAAATTAAGTTAAAAGAAAAACAAATTTCGTAACTTCCATTTCCATAGATATCCGTTTGAGACCAACGTCGGCGGCCAATACTCGTTTTAAAAATATATATTTTCTAAACCATATACCGAAGTCCACGAATAATACTGTGAAACATGCGGAAAATTATATGAGTTTACAGGTTCTATATTATCTTTGATTATTTTTAAAATATTATACTTTTGCACGTTCGTCACCTGTAAATAAATACGACATTGTAATTCCATCGCCCTAAATTGAATTATGATAGTAAAAAAAAAAAACTTGTAAAACATTGTGAAAGTATATTTGTTCAAATAATATACTGTTATTTGCATAATTTCTTATCTGCCCGTTAAAATAGTAAATAACATTTTAAGTTTTTATTCGTTGCATAATAACATTAGTATAGCAGTTAGTCGTATTTTAACGTTCATAAACCGTCGTACGGTTTTATTGCCTTTTGCAGGTTTTTAGTTCTCACCTGTCTGTATTATGCACAGCGACGACCGCGAAGGTCTCCACCTAAGATATACACTTTTCTTGTTCTATTTCGAATCACGCAACTTCTAGTAACGCGCATAATAACTTTAAATCTTTTAATAAATAATAACGTTGCGGTTGTCAATGTGTTGTTCGTTTTTACTTTTACACGCGCTAATATTTTTTAAGCCTTCCCAAAAATGTTCAATATAATTCCCCTATACGTTGTAACGCATATTCTACTTAAAAAACGCGATATCGACCGGCCACTCGTTATATTATTATTGTCAACTACCTATTAAAAAATAAAAAAAACCTTTGTCGAAAACTCTTACAAAAACATTCTGTTTATTTTTAACAACACAATAAGTATTATTATTATTATGTGTATTTGCTTCTAATCATTATTTCGGTATTTTATTTGGTTTCTCTTCAAACGGCACCTACGTTTGGCATGCTCACATTAATATTTGAATATTATATGCCTCCCACTGTGATAAATTTGTTTTTTTTTAGCTCATATGACGCGCAAGGTTAAGCTTAAATATTTGTTATGACGTGGACATTCATGGTATTTTAAAAGCTATCAAAGCGTTTAAAATTTATTTTCGAATTTTAAACAACAAAATACGATATAATATAATATTTATGTAATATCATGCAACTCGTTTAACCTTGCTTATAAATTATTATTCACATAAATCAACAGTACGAGGATCATTTTTGGACAGAACAATACTTTCGGAACCCTTTAATCTCGTTTTAACATTTTTAAAAAATAATTATTGAGTTAATCTTTGACTGAATTTCAATATGCATATTTTTTCTGTAGCACAAACAACTTCAAAATGATAAACATGGTAAAAAAAATTTGCACTTTAATGCAATATACCTGAAATATATGTATATTAGTTTGTTTGTGTGCATAATTGTATGATACAATCGAATTTAATTTATTTTTCAATTTGCAATTTTACTCTCCACTTTTTTCATCTGTTGTTGACAACAAATTGCTATTTGACCTATATAGTATATATATTTGTAAACAAATATTAATAAAACTAAATCCAAATAAAAACAATTTACCAACTAATTTTAGCTGTTTTTTTACGCATACTCAAATTAAATTATATTCATTTATTGTGTTGGTTTAGTGTAAATTTAAAATAAGTGTAAAAAAATTATCAATTCTATTTTACAGTAATAATTTAGTACCTATAGACCATTCGGCAATGATTTCACAATAATTACCCTTTGAAATCATATTTTTTTAGAATTTGAAGGTCCCTGCTCGAAAATGACGTTGTTCAATGTACGAATATTTTTCATTTTGTATGAATAATATAATGTAAAGACATAAACGTGATATATCTATTGTAACGACCTAGATTTCAAAATTAAAAAATATATGTATATCGTTCCAACTTTAGAACTGACAAATTGCGATTGCGTCTCGTATTTTGTACTATTGTAAGTTTGAAAAGAATTCGTTGTTACCTACTGTTATAATTCTAAACTAAATTTAGTCATTGAAATATTATCACATTTCGTTACGACGAATAACTATTATTCATAAGTTGCAGTCATATTATATTTAATAATTCGGTTTATTTTTAAGCAATTATTTCTAATCGAAGTTATGTCTTTGCAAAAAAAATGCGTGTCAACCATGATATATTATTTCGATATTAATTTCAGTCTGCCGTATTTTCAATTTCGTCCTTACGAACCGATTGGATATAATAAAAGTTATTAATTATATTCACGCAAACAGTTATTTTTCATTGACAATTAATTCTACAGGCGTTCGCCATTGCTAAACCCCCAACTCTATTATATTACACACTTACAATTTTTTATAGGCGTACACAAGCTACGGCAATTGTTTTCTGTATACATTAAAAAGTATGTCGCATACATAGGTACCGCAACCACTTAGGTACCTACACTCAGATACCAGCTGAGAGTTCTGGTACCTGGGCTTTTACAGTAAAATCGCGATGCATTATACCACGCGGGACTCTCTATATAAGAACGTAATAATAATATAATATCTAAATATTATCTTCGTGGCGAAGTTTCGACTGAACAAAAAACGTCAGTGCATCGGCGCGTGTGGTTTTCTCCGTCCAGATGCCAAAGTCTAATTTTTCTCATAACGTCATCGTTTCGATTTCCATATGACGTCGCAATTTTTTTTTATCGCCCGTCAAATAATATGCTTCGTGGAAAAATACTTACACAATGACAAGGCGAGAGGATGACACTTGGTGGCCCACTGCGATCGTAACAAGCGTTACGTATAATACTATACATATATGTATATATAAAATCCCGTACAACAAGTACCTATTGGTATACCATATGTGTGCAATATGCGTGCCCGTCAAGGGTATAATATGTGCACGCAACGAGAATAGGGGTGGTTTGCATCATCTATTGTCAAACAGTTTACGCATTATCGTGTGTATACGATATTGTATGTATATATTTCTATCAAATCGACCCATTGCAGATTTTCCGCAAAAACAGCAGCACGTGGAAGCACAGACTCCTAGAGGAGGATATACGGTGTGACCCGCGAAAACTGGGTCATAATGTATTATTATTACTACCATAATATTGTGCATAACAGCTCTTCCTCTCGAAACGGCCGGAAGTGCCCCGGAGGCCGAAATTACAAACGATGTGCAATATTCGACCGAGTTATGGACTACCCCGGCGCCGGGGTTGATAGCGTTTTGAAACGACAATATGTTTGATAATAATAATAGTGACAGGAATAATATGTCCCCAGAACGATCCCGAAAAACATTTTAACAACAGACGTTTCGTGCCGGGGACAGCGAGTGTGCTTCCGGTCAAAATTCGTTGGACATTAATCGCCGAAATACTTACGACGACCGCTATAAGGCACTTGGCTCGAGTCCAATGAAGTATACAAATCCGAATAACGATCGACGGCTGGTTTTCTTCGTCGTACTACGGTAAACACATCGTTACTGTATAATAATGGGAAATCAATTAACGGCTCGTTCGAGCCGATCCCGAATATTGTTTCTCCATTTACCGATTTTATATTTATAAATATACATTAATTTTTTTTTACAACCCCGCAGGCTGCAGGTCTATACGACTCCGATTCTAGTCGACGACGATTGCTCTCCTTTTTTTTTCAAGGCTCTTGAACGCGTTTTGACGATTTGACTCTGGCGTGAGAGTTTGTCCTCCATTATATTCTATAAGAGTTTCGCTGTTCTATTTCCTTCAATAGTATTATATCACGCTCAGCTCTTCTGCGGCCAGTGTGTCAGGGCTGTACAAATATCATTATCGCTGGAAAAAACGTCCTCTCAAAAACAATATTGTTCCAAGAAATTTTCTAGAAACACGATCGTTCCCTAAAATACGGTGCAGTTTGCGGGATAGCTGAGTAAAATAAGGTCGTCCGTCGAGTACCTAACCTATACCTACACTGCAATTGTAGGTGTATAGTATAATATATATATGTAATATCGACGGCTATGAAAAAAGAATGACTGATGTTATTTATCGCCGCAGCCTTAACCCCTTTTCTCCAACCCTGCAGCCCACTACCCCGTGTCGGTCGTGGTACTTCCTCTGCGACTGACCATCAATCTTGCCGTCACTAAGGGCATTCATGCCTATAGAGGGCGCGGTCACTTGTATTTGACGATTATTTTGTGCACCGCGCAGAATATGCCGGCACCCTCAGCCCTGTTAAAGTGGGAAAACACACGCCGCGGTCCGCACTGTGTAATATACAATAAACACGCATTTATGTACCCTTATAATATTATGTGTATATATAGATAGGTACTATACCCCGAACGCTGAAATATTATATTATAAACCCACGTCCCGAAAACGTGTGCGAATTCGAGATCAGACATTCCACTCGAAGGACGGACGTATATAATAATAATAATAATAATATATAGAATATATCCTTCGGCGGCGGCGGCGGGTCACCTCGGCAACGGCGACGATTTGCTTATTGCATTTCTCGTGACGGATCTCGGTGAGGCCAAAACCGTGTCCTTATTTTTCCTTTTTTTTCCTCTGGTTTTTATTTTTTTTTTTTGTCTCCGGCTGATCGTTTCCTTTTCGTTTTCGTCTCCTTTTACATTTAGTCCTTTATATTATTATATATATTCTATATTCGATTCGCCTCTATTCCGCCATCGCCAGCCCGTTTTTATATGGGTCCTTATCTCGCGTTATTTATCGCCTCGCCGCCATCGACCAGCGGCGACCACTTTTCTTATTTTCACGTCGAATGCGCTCGTAACACTCAGCATGAATATTTTCCGCGGTCGGATGTTTGCGAATGTTTCCCTTTGTTTTTTTTTCACAGTTTTATTATGAATACCGAATTACGTGAACTGAAAAAACATGAAAACGTTCTTCGAATTTCGAGATTAATTTTTTTCGTTTGAGCGAAGTTAATCTCGCCTAATCACGCGTTTTCGTTAATTGTGTTTGCTGTAGTGTTTTTATATCGTCGTACGCCCAGTAAAGTTTAATCCGCCATACATCGGAAAACTAGTTGGTAGATTTATGAATAGCACTTGTTTTTGAAGAAATAAGTAGTTTTTACTTTGCCGGTTTTTTTCTCGTTGTTGGTAGTAAACCATTTCAAAGAGCTTATAATGATATATTGTAAAACAACTAATTGTTTATTATGACATATGGTTTGTGTACAATTTCAAGTTATAATGAATATTTTTTTTTATATAAATTTCATATTATGCAAATCCGTTCGATTATTTTCTCTAAAGAAACCATAGTTGACTTCCTCTGTTTTATTTTTGCCTTTGCTACTAGTTGGTAACCTGTGTTTGTTGTTAATTTAAAATGTAAATTATTTTTCTGATTCTGAAATTGTATTATGCGAACGAGGTTTTGCTGCAAATTATTGAACAGTAAGAGCGTATTGCCAACACTGGCTTAAAAAAAATGACTTTTACATCAAAACATTTAGTTGATTTACATATTTTAATAAAACATAACTGCACTGCTGATCGCTGTTGGACGAAATAAGTAGAGTGATTACTTTTGTATCCACAGTTTCCCGTAATATTTCTCATTTAAAATTAAATGTACCTATTTAATTATTTTACTTGAAATAATGATAAAATTGGATCATCATAAGCTAATGTTTTGAAACTGCGAATTTAACTAAACGCTGGATTAAACGGTGTAATAGTGTAGGAAGAATACTCGTATAATGGTATGAAAGAAAAAAACTAAAGTTACTTTATACCATATAGTCATTATATTTTAACATAACATTATTACAACAAAACAAAATTAAATACTTGTTCCCACGTTTTCCTCTTGTTAACGAACGTATATGATTATGCGTAACATCGATTATACATTAAACCCTTTGACTCTTTTCACACATGTTTAGTACACTGTTTATTGACTCAAAAGTATAAGGTAAATGCTTTTTGTTTGATGTCAGTCAATCGACCGAAAAGCATAATAATAAACGCATAATAACTATATAGTGTGTAAATACCGAGCGTGGGAGTCGCGTGGTTGGAGGATATATATATATATTATGTATCATTATTGTTTTGGTTTATTTTTTATGCCCATGTAATATGCATTAGGTTTATATTTTTATTAATATTACCAGGTACACTAGACGTGTGGCGTTTTCTTTGAACTGCTCACTATTCATATTTTATCGGTATATCATACCTAAACCGTCGTGGACAACCGTGTCCTTCATGCCTATTTATAATCTACTTACGATATGATTAGGTAATAAATAATTAGAGCCTCCGGGGTGTTGATGAAATTATGACCTTTTTCTATGTAGGCATCGTCTAAGGCTTTGACGATACATTCGTTGCTAAAAAAGTGTTTCAACGACATCGGCAAACATAAGTAGTGTTTTAAAAGCCATTTTTGATATTTGTTCATCATCAAGTAGGTTTTACCTATGCGCTTCGCTATTTGATAGAAAAATCATGAGTTAGGTACCTACCTAATTACCTATATCTGTTCGTTATTGCATTATTTATAATTTACGATTTATTCGAGCAATTCTCATCTTTCAAACATACAATCCAATCAATAGTTATCGATGATTATCTCACTGTGCAAAATAATTTTCCAGTTATATATAAAAATAAAAAAAACATTGCTTACTTAGAAGTTCTAAAAACATCACAGAAACGTCTTATGCCGTGTTGTTTGTAACATTGTATAAAACATTATGTAACCGTTATCGAACATAGATTATAGGTATATATATCTTTGTATTTATTTATTTTAGTATTTTAAAAACACGACAGTTATGTTTTTCTAAAAACTATTCTTAGGTACTATCAAATATTGTAACAGTTTCATTTAAAAAAAAATCGATTTAAGTAGTTTTAAAAATCTTAAATATGTTTTAATAGGTATGTTTCCAAGTCATTGACTAATATTGTTGGACGAGAATAAAATATTCTCTTTTCAGTATATTATGTGCATTCGTTTAGGGCGTAGGCAAACGCCCCTAAATCAACACAACGAAACGCGTGCATTTGTTTTTTTTTCTCTGAAAGTTGGACATTTTCTCAACATTTTTTTTTCTTTTGCACACAGGAACAAGAGCAGGGAAGCGACAGCCAGCACGGAGAAACAGACGAGTTCTACCAGTCGGCGCCGACGTCAGGTCCGGCGAGTCACGTCCAACAATCGATCCGTCGAAGAGGTGGCATATCGGCCGAGCACGTTTCCGAAGAAGAAGCCACCAGCTATGTGAAGAAAGTGAGTTGCGTGCAAAAAATATGTTTAAACTCTTTAAAAAAAAAAAAGGAAAAGGAAACCGTCTCCGCCTGTAACAGCTACGTCATTTTATTATAATGTCATTCGTAATAATATCACGGAATCGGTTTTGTCACGAGGGATTTGAGCTGCAGATGAACTGATGACAGCCAAATATGAATGTCTCCGGTAGGTACGCGCCTCGGGAGAATAACCGAGCGATATATTATTATATATACTCGGCGAACGCATTTATAGCATAAATGGTGATAATGTATATGTATTGCATAGTGCGTGTTAGGGCTAGTCGCGGCTGAATAAGTGTTTAGAAATCGTTGGCCACAGCGTATAAAAAAAATATGTTGCTGTATAAAGAAAAAAAAAACTAATGCACTACGAGATTAATAATTATTTCGGTTTTATTATGTTATAGCCGTACAAGAACCTACGTCTACCGTATTGCGATATCTCACTCTTTAATATTCAAAACTGTATTTTATGTAATATTGAACAAATAATATACATAGGTAGTACCCACAATTTTACAACATAAAAACTCGTAAAATTTTATCGATCTTGTTAACCCATCGTCGTTCAAAATCTTATTTGTATACGTCGTGTAACAGTAAACATAATTTGTGAATGTAATTTTTCCTGTTTAAAATATTTTAATGTACTATAATTAATAATCTATGAGGTTCGTAATGCTGACCATTTGCCGGCTACGAAGGATTTTACACTCAAGGTTATTACGGGAGTCGTTGTTGCATCTAACAAATATATTATTACGTCGAAAGGAAGGGAAACTATAATCTCATGGAAATATCATGAAAATAGATTAATTGGAACATCTATTTTACCTACCGATATTTGAAATCTATTATAAACTATTAAAATCATAAAGTTTGATTACCTAGTAATATAATATTACACTCGTTATACCTATTATACCCAGTGACCAGTATTCATAAATCGTTGGTACTTGGTTGGCTATTATAACCTCATTTCACATTCTAATATTACCCATTCACGTGGTAAGTATGAATAATAATAATAATAATAATAATTATTATTATTATTATTGTTAAAGTAGTATCAAAGGTCAACTATTCTAAGATGACTGGTATTTTCTATTATTATTACTATTATTATATATATATTTTTGTACATTGAGAGTGAAAGTATCGCACTCGTTCAGTTGCTGCAAAAATAAACGATATTGGTATAAGATATATAATTCCCTGTATTATTTAAATTGTTGACCTTTATCCTCAATTTAAGTCATCATATACTGAATTGAATTATCTATGATTAACGTCAATAAATATTAATTGCTCGTAATTAATTTTAAAATAATTTGAAACCGATAATTAATATGAGAGTTAAATATAACATTAAATATCACTGCTTTTCATAATTTTAAAATTATGTTGTCTTTGTCCACCCATGCGTGAGACACATAAGCAACTTTACATTCAGCTTCGTCTAACTAAGAGTTCACATTAGAATAATATTAATATAAACCTATTTATTTGGAATTTGAAGTTTAGATTATTATTTAAGTTCACCTAGTTGTTTTTTTTCGGCTTGTCTTGATTTCTAAAATTAATATAAACACTTTTTAAATTTTAATCCTGTGCCATTTTTAAGTTTGTTATTTTATCAAAGCGAATACACATCATTCTAAAATAACTAACATAATTAGTGTTGAATATTTTCACATCCTTTTATTTACATTGAATAAATATCCTTATATTATATTCACTATACCCACCCACTGTAAATTTGTTTGAACGAATTAAAAATAAAGGGACACATTTCTAAAATGCCGTATTATTTTCTAAAAATAAAAATGCAATTATAAATATTAAAATTAAAGGCGATCCGTCACGTTACTGGAATTTATTGTAAGTAGTTTCAGCGTTATTTTATAATTAAATCGTATTTGAATGCTGTTTAATCAAGTTACAAATTAATTTGTTTTTATTTAATTTAACAATAAGAAATAAATAAAAATACCTAAATTTAAGATTTTTAATTCCTTAGAATTCATACACATGTTTTTGAAACTTCTTGAAGTTAAAAACTTATGTAAACCCACTCAACACATTGCTCTTCTACGCTATTGTGTCAAATAATTTCAACTGTAACTAAATAATTAAGACTCCACTTGAACTTGTTCTTGAAATGAGATAAGTTCCTCGATGATTTTGATTACTATTTATAATTACAATACATTATTGTCTTTGAAATATAACACAATAATTAAATAATAAATTTTTTAGATACTTAACTCATTAAATCATTTAAAAATATAATTTAAACGATTTCTTTATATTTTTGAGTGCACATTGACGAGAATTTGCCAATTACGTTTAAACTTAAATACCGAATAAACAATGTGCAATATGCTTCACATGCGAATGCTTCATGTCTGTTTTTCAATATATTTTTTTAATTTTAATATAAACATTAAAAGAAGAATCGCATTTGAGATTTGAAATCAGTTTGATGAATGAGTAGTTATTATTCATAGGTATCATAATTTTTTTTCATTCTTGGTAAATCGGTCAAGAACATTGTTTTTCGATGAGGCTGATACGGGAATTCTGCAGGATATGTTCTGACCGTTTCGTATGTTTTGCTATTGAGCGAGTTGAAATTAAATAATATACTGATCCACACACACACACACACACACTGCGTAAAAGTGTCGTAAAAAATATTTTTGTTCTCGTGAAAAACATGTACAAAGTGTCAGTATGTCACACCAGTTTCCCAGAAATGCCAACTCATAAATTATGGTGTTCTAAATAAAAAAAAGAAAAAAAAGAAAACTAAAAAAAAAACTTTTTTATATTTCGGCTTATTTCATTCCGTTTTTTCCTTTTTTCGTAAACCTTTACCGTAGTGGGCTCTAAGCTTTCACAATTTATTATGACGTTACGTAGGCAGCAACACAAAAACATGTTTTCCTCTTTAATGGTACTAATATTTTAGAAACTATCTGTACTGCTTTTGTACGCACAATAGGCGGGTTTACTTTGATAACACGGCCATTTGAGAAAAAAGTATGAACAAAAAACAATCAACTAAACAGCTTTCTATACTTCACCCTAATGAGCATTGTATTGCAAAAATATATATGAACTTTATTCTTTATAACGCAGCTGCACGTCATCATATCTTTGCTAAAATATGTTTATTTTTTATATGTACTATATATTTTGTTTTTACCGATAATTCTGTAGTTATTTATAGATTTATTCACAGTTAAACTTGAGGTCAGAACCTACAATACCTATAATAACAATGTAAAGACTTGCGAAAGCTGTACAATAGAAACTAAGAAACCTTGGGTTTTCAATTATAAATGCGATTATTTATTATTTATTATTTTCTCGAATAAAATAAAAGTTTTCAGATGACTTTTTTAGTGGTAACAGTTTTAAAATATTAATCGTATTTAGATTAAAAAAAACAATTTGTGGTGTTTCGCGTTGACTGCAGTCTTCAAAAGTTACCTATAATGATTTGTTACTATTTTATCAACTGAAATGTTGTTACTTGTATACATTCAATAATATATTCATACGAATTACTTATAGTTCAATAGTTATTTTTTAAACACTTTAAACAGCACGATGGATCATTGACAGATACGTTTAATTACGTATATGTTATAATGTATTAATTTTTTGTACTCATTTTTTTTACTTGGTTAATATTGTTAACTTTTATTAGTACATTTTATCTAAAAAAAAACATACACAAGATCTGAATATAATTGTTTTATATTTATTAATTCATTAAATATTAGCTAGATAGGTAACGTAATGTTTCATGTTGTAGTGTTTATGATATAGCTATACCTATCTATAGTGTTCATAATACTTCGTAGTGACCTTTTACACAGATTTAGTAAACATATCGCGTGCTGGATAAAGATGAAGTGAAAGTCATTATTTTATTAGAACATCTAAGTCTAAATGTATATTTTATTTTAGTATTTGCAGTACACCTTCTACGATAATTTATTATATCAATTGATAATACTCGATGTCT
>PVMI01077226.1:0-10516 GCA_008528875.1 Aulacorthum solani
GAAAAAAATAAACTTATTGTTGAAATATCGGAAATCTGTGAATTGAAGAATGAACTTAAATGTTACCAAAAAGCAAGTAAAATAATAAACGTTGTAGATAACTATTAGCTACTGAAATATTTTATTATAAATTTAAATGTTGTGGTTGACATTAGGATAGAAATCATCTTCAAGAAGTAATGCAATCTATGGAAAAAGAAAAAGTTAGAGAAGCAGAGCCAGCTAAACAATTATTTAATGCTCTCATTAAAATAATAAATGACATAGATCAGGTCGTCAGTGAGTTGGAGAAAACAGAATTAGTCGGTGCAAATATTAGTATCGATGTGTAAATACTTAAATATTTAATTTCCTATTATTTTTAATTTTCACAACTTATTGTGCTAATCTTCATTTTAGTGAATCAATAAATATTGAAGAACTAATCGCAGTAATACGAAAATCACAAAACGTACCAGATGAATGCAAAGTACAAACAATTATAAAAATTCTGTCTAAAATTGACAATGATAAAGAAGGTTCAATAAGATTAGATACTTTGTTAAAAGTAAGCATCATAACATTAATTGTCTTGGTTTATAACTATTAAGTAATAAGTATTATTAAATACATAATATTATATTGTATACTATTTTAGATACTGCGTCTGATTGGTGATGTAAATACGAATTTATCTGATAAAACAATGGATATAATAATGCAAATAGTTATTAAAGAAAAAAATATGAAAAAAAGTGGCTAACTAAAACTATGTTTTTCACTTTACTTGGTGGTTTGTTTTCTATTTGATATTTTCACCGTACCACGATCGTCGTCCATCGATTGATCCGAATTAATATTTATACTTAATACATCTCTTGTTGATCAATAATCATTGTTCATTTTGAATTAATTATTATTATAGAATTACATTATAATCAACCACTTAATTGTCGGATTTCAACTGTTGATAAACTTCATTATACCTAGTTATTATTATTACAACTATAAAACAATAAAATCGAAAAGCGTTCTGTAATAATATTTGGTAAAATTTTGTTTTATAAAAACTATCTTTCAACTGATTTTTACAATATTTACACTATTTACATTATTATTAAAATAACATAATCTTAATATTTATGTATTTTATATATGTATAGCCTAATGCCTTGTTAAAAACAAATTAATTTTCAATTTTCAAATTTGAGTTATAAAAATTGAATATTTTATAAATAACATCGTATTTGTTATATACTGCCCATACTAAGGTACTCGTTATTGCTTTTCACATTAATCCTATCAGTAGGTAATAATAATATTTTATTTTTTATTTAAAATGTAGGTACCACGTTCTTCGAACAACATATTAAAATAACGTGGATTTATACATTTTAATGATATTATAAAAAATAATGTAACGTAATATTTAGGAACAACAAAAAAGGTGGACAAGTGTCTGGTGGGTACCAATCTGCTGTACAGTATTGACGTATAGTTGTCGAGTACCTATGTCTTTATAATTGATGTGTTAAATTTGAGTTCAATGAAAATTAAATCACATAATGTATTCGAAAAACGTTTCTCAGCGGATACGATGAGTCGGTCTAGCATACTAGAATAAATAATCAAATTTAATAATTAAAAAATTAGTTTTTATGATTATAAATAACAGTACTTTCTGTAAACTTTTTTAATATGATAAGAAAAACCACTAAGGATGTAACCTTACCTAATATATACATTAAAGACCTATATTTTAAACCACTGTCACAATTTTTAATAGCGACAGCGAGTGTCTAAGATATATCGCTAAATTACCTAAATGTTTAAATGTTTATTTTTAGAAATTTTATTTGTTTAAATCTACAATATATTTTGTATACGAGTACTTACCCTAAATAAATTAACTTGTCAGTATTAGTAAACTAGTTTACTAGCTGATTCCACGCACCTTGTGCGCCCTGTGGCCCCGTGGCCCTTAAAAAATGCAGTATTCGGAAAGTTCACCAAAAGAAAATGAATTTGTTCACTAGGTAGTAAATTTAATTTTTTTTAATTAGTTATAATAGGAATTATAATAAGTAAATATTATTATATAATATAATTCATGAACGACGTTCTTCCCAAACACTGAAAAAATGACAACCCTTAAAAAAATATTGTGGTCGTTCAACTCCTTTTGGGTGTAACTCGATGTAAGTGCAACTCAGCCACCCTAGCTGGTAGATAGAATTTGATGCATGCTTGTACTATGTAAAATATATTTTTTTTTATCAATTTCTCTATGCAACTATAGCTACATACGTACTGATATACCAGTTAATTATTTATTCTAATATTGTCTTTACTGTCCTTGCGTTTAAAGAAATGTTAGTAGATATTGTTAGCCCGTATTCGTGATCAAAATATATAGCCAGTATATTTACCTATTGTTTGCGTTTTTTTTAAATCTTGTATTCTAATCTATTGATTTATCAAAATTATTACTCAACTTACATCGGTGAGAACTCTTTGTTTCATTTCATTGTCTTTATGTATTAGTAAATTTATTCCGGAATATTGGATAGTTAGATACTAAAAAATAGTGTCTTCTATACATATTAAAAAATAATATTTACTTTTAATATTTAGTCTGTCAGACTGCTTGCAATTAACTTGTTGTTTCTGACAGTATTTTCAGTGAGGTTACAATGTGACATTGTGACAATCGTTAGCCCATACCTATTCGGCGTAGGTACCTACTTACTACCTACATACTTTTTTTATGTTTATGAACTCATGTTAATGCAAGTAGAATAGTTATTACATAATAGGCTATTTTAAGACATAACTCAAACGAAAACTCTAAACAATAGCTTATGAATAATAATAATGATATTGATGAGAAGAAAACTAAAAAATTGAATAATACATATTAATTATAATCGGTAGGTAGATACTGCTTATAAAGTTTGTAAAGCTATAATTTTGGCAGTATCATATTACTCATAATTTATGTACATTTATGAACAGCCATTTAGTATTTTGGTATAATACCCAGTGAATTCAGTAATCTGCAGAATAATAAAATAATTAATACATAGATATTAAATTTAAGTAAATTGTATTTAAATTTGTATTGCTGTAGTGGTGAATTCCTTCATTCCTATAATATGTAGAAATATCAAGTATAAATAATTTATTAATTTACAAAATTCACTATTCTGTTTTTTATTAGATATTTCAATAATTGTGCATATTATAATATGAAAAAAATTCGATTTAAATTAAAGAATTGTATAGTAAAAAATGATTTTTAAAAAATACTCTATAATTATATCTCAAGAAATCGTAATCACAACTCATAGAGTATGTACATATTAAATATGTTGACCAAATCGTATATTGTTTACTTAATTTCTCCTTACTATTACTATTGTATAATGAATATTTATTGACATCCATTCTACATTCGTCATACATAAACATAATAATAATTCCTCCTCTATTAATTCTTTAATTATTAGCTTTTTAGGTTACATTAAAGTTAATTATAAATTATAATACAATGTATATCATATTATAATAATAATTCCCACGAAATCTATTTTTCTCCCATCCTTCAACTCATACTGACATTCTTAAAGTACTAAAATTACGAGAGTGGGATCTTTTGACGTTGAAAAGTTTTAAGAAAAAAAAATAGAACATAGGTATCTACCTAGTATTATATAAAATATATAGCCTTTTTATTTAACTATCAGTCTTTTATACATATACTTATTTATAAATGTATAGGCGAGTATAAATCAAATTATCATCAAAATATAAATATAATAAATGGTGTGTTTTTATTTTGTAAACATTCATTGTTTCTTCGGTTTGCCCCACCTTTTTACTATTCAATATCCAAATATTATAATATATAATATTATATATACGTTATTGGTGAAGTGAGTGCATAATGTAGATTATTTTTAAGTGTTTTTCAATAATAATATGTTTATTATTTTTATAACGCATTTTGTTCGGACTAAAGAGTTGAGGTTTAAAGTTTTGGCCTTCTAGGATATTATTATCTTTTAACAGAAATAAAAAATAAACTTAATATGTTTTTAAATAGTAGATAAGTAAAGCCAAGGTAAGCAGTGACGTTCTCAGGAATTTTCAAGGGGGGGGGGTTGGCTCCACTACCACACTCCCGTAGTCATAATGATTACAAATTTTGTACTGTTTTAAAAAATTATATATATTTTAACATATTTATTTTTCTTTTTAATTACATTTTGTATAATATAAAGATTATCAAGTATAAACACAATAAAATACATTATAATATTTTAACATTATAATAAAAAGTCTAATTTTCTTGAATTTTTTGCCAGATTGTCCACCACTTCCTCAGCTGTTAGTGGCACATCTCCATGAATTGCCAACATTGTGAGTCCATTAAGACGAGTCTAAAACAATTTAACAGATACTATCGTATACTTATAAATTTCACCAAACATCATGTTTGTAAATAAAAGTCAGTACTTTTGTCATTGTATTAGATAAATAGTTTTTAAGTCTTTTAAGACAAGAAAAAGTCTTCTCTGGCGTTGCTGTAGATACTGGTATAGTACACAATTACACTCTAAAACAATTATTAGTACCTATTATATATAAATCCATTATGTACCCTATTCCTATAATCCTATACCGTGAGTCTTTATTACTTACATTAGTTAAACTACTTGCACTGTCATCGTCATCGATACTTTTTACCTACATGCGAATTCTGAATAAAAAAATACAGATATATTATAGTTTTTGGTGTATAGATACAAAAATGCATATTAGTTTTGTGTTTAGTAAAATAATATCGAATAATATTATATTACTTACTTTTGGCGTTTCCACGCAAATTTTTTTGTTGAAGTATGATAACAATGTAGTTTTTCTTTTATCTCCCATAATGGGAGTTCCGTTGTATTAATGATAGGTAGGTAGTTATTTTAATTAAAGAAACATAAAACTACTAGAATTAAGAAGTAAACTAGTAATTAATAAGCACTAACACAGAAACAGAAATATTTTAATCAAGCATACACAAATACGAAATCTGAACGTTAACGTTATCATCAGATATTCACATCATCGCAATACACAATAAAACCAAATTATTAAATTAAAATGTGTGTTGATAATCGTGGTACTGGTAACAGTGGTAATTTGTGAGGTATTAACCACTTTATTGTAATCACTAATCAGTAAAATCAATAATCAATTATTAATTTTATTTTTTATTTATTATATTAATTTTATCACTCAATCAATAATCGTGATATTGTAGGTAAAAAAATATTATATTGTGATACGTATATGAAATAGTTTTTAAAAAATACGGCCAATGGAGGGGGGTTCAAACCTCATGAACTACTGAAGGTAAGTAAAGGAAGGTGAGTGAACTTCGGAAATTAACTTGACCATACGTAATAATGTACTCGTACTATAAGTATTGCTCTCAGTTAATGCACCATCAGAATATTCTTATATTCTTTGTATTTTTCTTTTGTAGTCTTGTAAGTATAGTATAATAGTATTATGATCTAGATTAAGTTTTACAGTTTAACTGAATTCAGGGTAGCTAAGTGCCAACTCGCTTTAATAATGTGGCAATAAGCAACTAACAGAAGTGTTTTCAAGTGGAAAGTGTAATGCGTTACAATATGCTCAACTCTAATTACAGTGCACCAAAACTTTATTCATATTTTAAGCTTTTCATGCGAGAAGAAAAGGTTGAATTAGTTGTTTGTTAACGCTGATGGTATAATTTGATCGCACGTTTTCAGTTAACGTAATTTATGTCTTTATCATAAAGGTGACGAGGCGTATATAATGATATCAACAAGTTAGCTTGCTAATTTGATTAAATTAAAAGTTGTATTATAATGTAAATTATCATTAATAATCCCATATAGTTAAGAGACAAATAATATCTAGTATATATTAGCTATTTACTAATTACTAAGCTAGGTACAGATAGGAAAAATAATAAATAATTTAGACTTAATTTACTTAATTTTAAAGGTAGGTAATGAAATTTATACTTTTTCAATTTTTTTTCTTTATGTTTACTTTAAGTGCTTTCTTTAGAAGCCTGAAATATAATAATAATTGTAATAATCAACTCAATTGGAGGATATTATAATAACTTTTAGTTCTGTAGCCTTATACCTTTAAAACTTTGATGTATTATTATTTATTAATAGGTACCTACGTACTTATTAGATATTTAGAAAGGTCGTAAGTAGGTAGTAGGTGCCTATAGTGGCTAGTTTTCTATATATTTGACTATAATATTCAGTACACTTTTCGATGGAAAAAGAAAAACCACTCGATGGCTTATAGTTTATACTCTTATATATTCATTAAATAGATTTAAGGTAGGGAAATGGTCAGTTCGTATCATAAATTGCGTGTCTAACAAAAATATAAAGATAAAACACTTTACATGGATAATAGTATAGTACCTATGGTATTGCTTACTGGTAAGAGTTTTTTTATTAACCTGACAATATTATTGATTTCACTCACTAAAATACATTGCAAGTTGACCTTATTGTAATGAAACACACCCAAATTGTCGAACTGTCTGTTTGAATGATAACTTTTTTTTCTAGAAACTAAAACGTTCAAGAACAAACTGTCTGGATATAATCATTTTAAGATTTTTTTGCCAGATTCATTGTATAAAATGTCGATCAAATAAATTGATCGGCAATCTTTTTGTTACACGTTAACGTCAACTTTTAATACTTTAAACGTTATCAATTTACATTTTATAAAAATAAAAATAAATATGACCAACCTGGCTGCTATGTATGTGTTTTCCACTTGAAACTGAATCTTTTAACTCGTATATACCTTTGTAATATAATTTTTAAGCTCTTAATCTTAAACCTTACATAATGCCTCATCGTTCATCATAATCTGTTCCACCTCCATGACTGTCTCATCGAACGACGAACACTAATAAATCATAAGAATAAATATTTTCAATGTCACCCATAAAATGCACACTATATATTTTTGACACAATATACTTCATTCATATTATTATTATTATTATTATTATTCTAAATGGAAGTCTAAGTGATACTTAAATCTAAAATTACTTGGTTTTCGACTAGTGATCTCTAAATAATTATTTTCTACAAAAATTCAAGTATACTAAAAAGATAGGTATTTTCTAGAATTCATTTTATTTTACCAACAAAACTATGAATATGACAATATTAAAGTGAATATTATTACCTAAGTGGTTATCCCATAATGGCCATTGCTCACTAGTGCAGTCGTGGTAGTAAAGAAAATGGTCAATGGTCGTCAACTATCGTAACCCACGAAAACATAATCTTATAGGGGACACTTAATACTTGATATTTACCGATATAATAATTTTTAATGTAAGTACGAAGTTGGTTGGCATCTATATTTTTATTCCGTCATAATTGATAAATCTATTATTTTAAAAATTGAGTTGGGAAGTAACATTATCACAATTATCTTTATTTATCACCTAGTCAAGTGTTACACCATCTGAGGTTTGACAAAATTATGGATAATTATAACACTATTTTTAATTATTGTACTTGGGTACTATATTGTTAGCATTAAAATACTAAAAGATTATTTTGTACTGTTTCAAGATACGATGGAAATAAAAAGTTTCGTTTTATAGCAATGAAGCGAATAATTATTCTTATCATAACATTTCTATGTGGCTTACAAGTTACAGCTTACAACCATATAAAACTACATTATATTATATGTCTGTGCTCACAACATAGGTAGGTCACTATTTATCATTGGTTTATGCAAGATGTTCAACTAAAGTAAAAATAGAAAAGGGGAGAACGATATGTAACTGCTCTGCTGCACAGTAGAAGTCAATTGTACTTCGCCATTGAGTAGGATACTGTAAAATAGGTGTTAAATTTGAATTAAATGATAAATCGTTGCATACGAAAAAAAGATTCTAAGAGAGTATATCATATTTTTTAGATTTTTCTGTTACAGTAGGTATAAACTATTTACGAGAAACCTTGTACTCAATTTTCAATTTTTAACTCATAGTTATAAAAATTGGACATTTTATAAATTTCAAACTAAAAAATCATTTGCAATTTTTTTGTAATTTTGACGAAGTTTGTCAAAATGTGAATTTCAAATGCCTATTAAAAAAAAACACTTGTTGTGTCTTTAATATTTTTAAATAAATATATAATAACAATATATGATTAACTTTGAATTAAATGTTCAAACTATTTGACAAAATAATTTTTTTTTATCGATATTTATAGAAAAAAATAAAAATGTTTATAAATACCTCTATAATAGAGTTAAATTATGTTATGTGTTGAAAATGATAATATGACTAAGAAAACTAATGCCTATATATATACAGCAGACCGCGACTTCTCCAGTATTAATTATAATAGTATTGCTATTCGTAATTGTGTAATATGGGTGGGTACTGGAATTCGTAGGCCACAAGCCGCGGCCAGCCACCATTTAATTATCTTCGTACTTGGTAATAACTTGAAATTACCTTATGTCCATTGCCCTTATAATATTTGTCGACGAGGGATGATAACTGCTAACCAGTAACCACAACGAATATCTTGTGGTAAGTATAATAATTAAATTAGACGATAAACGATGGTGGGTCATAACTCATCATATTATCCACTGTAGTATTATAGAATAATCATTATACTAAATATAGCGTCTATAGGAGAGCCATTTTTTATTTATATGACCCTTAAAAAGCCATTCATCTTGCATAAATAAATCATTATTTCACTATTATGAATAAAACCATTAGCAAGCATGCCAATTTACTAAAAAATTGTGGATACTATTTTTTTCTTTTAATATTATTCTATATTACACTATTATGTTTAATATTTTAGAAAATACATTATACTTACCTAAATATATACCTACTATAGATTGTAATTATCCGTCAAGCTGTCGGTTAAATATAGGTCATAGTGGCGTGTAAAAAATGTCCTATGCCAGAAAATCGTTTTTATAATCGTCAATTATAAAGCGCACCTAATTAACTTTTACTTTATTTTCCACTTTCAGAAAGCTTTCAAAATTCGTCTATTAATGGTTTTGATGGATGTGTATACTTTTTATATAAATCTGAAAAATATACAAGATCTCTCAGAAAAACTTTAACAACGGATAAACATTTTACCATAGGTAAGATAACATCATAATATGTATATACATATACATGAAAAATTACTTTAGTTAGTATAGTATTTTAGTAGGTAGTAAATATATTTTTTTAATAATTCTAAAGATAACTTTTATTTTAAATTAAAATACTTAATACAAGAGCTAAGTAACAATGATAAAAAATAATTATTATAATATAGTACTGTAATAATGTAATATAAGCGCTTAAAGTTGTATATACCTACTTTTTTATTAAGTTGATTTGCCCCTCTCCCGATTCTAGGAAGTATTATAATATATCAACTATTTGAAGTTCAGCTCAAATATTTCGTTTATGTTGTTGGATATTTTGTTTCTAACTTCATGTTTGGTTTCAGATGTCAAGTTCAGTGATTATGTGTTTACCGTAGAAGACTTTGAAAGTGTATTTTACTGTCTTTTATACTTCACGTTCATTAATTTATGTAGTTTTGTTCAAACTATTTTTAATAATCTAGTTTTGTTGACATGATTTAATGTTTTTTGAAGGAAGATATGAAATCAATTTTGAAATATTTTTCAACTGCCATTGAATATTCCAACCGTTGGTTATAATTTATTTAACTATTTAAGCATTTTCTGAACGTTAATTTCAGAAGTAAACAGCTTGATATTCAACCAGAAGCAACTAAAATCAAATAAACACCCAAATTTCCTAATTTTGTAAGAATTTTAATTATTAATTATACTTATTTACTTTATTTTATTTATTATAAGTTATAAATAAGTATCTATGTTTTTCAAATATTTAGGTATTCAAAAATGTTGATATAATTTTCAATTTTCCAATGTTTATTTTGAGAGATTTTTAGATTTGGAGTTTCAGTTTAATTAAAAACTGAAATAAATGACAATTAAGTGGTGAAGAGTGTAGACTGATTCTTTTAGGAACAGATATTTTGGCATTCTAAACTAGTGCACCAAATTTCTATTCTTAAAACAGTTTTGGTTGGTATTGAAGTTTAATATTAATAATTAAAATTCTTACAAAATTAGGAACTGTTGGTGTTTATTTGATTTTAGTTGTTTCTGGTTGAATATCAAGCTGTTTACTTTTTAAATTAAAGTTCATAAAATGCTTAAATAGTTAAATGTGCATCAGTTTTACTTGGAGATTGAGATTTTATGTGACCTTTATATTTGTCGTACAAAAATACCTTATAGGTACCTGAGTTTCATCATAATTGATTAGGAACGACGAGCTCTTTTAATGAAACCACAAAATATTGAGAGTTCCAAATGGTTAAAATATATTATTGTGTAATTGTACACTAGGGAG
>PVMI01077290.1:277-10384 GCA_008528875.1 Aulacorthum solani
ATTGTCATAGACCATAGTTATAGTCATAAGTCGGACCTGCGCGCAGCAGACCTGTTTTGGCCCTTTCTTATTTTGGGCAAAGTATAGTGACTTTTTGCAAGTTATTTAGATAATGAAATAAATATAATATTGTGATAAGTAATAGTATATTATATTTATAATATGTGATGATTATGCCAACCATTAGTTTGCATACCATACTATTAATAGAAAAAATTAATTTCCAGTAATAATATGAACAGATTATAAAATATCTTTAGAAATAAAGGCTGACACACCGTCTCCTCTCATAATCGTTTTTCAAATGACCATTGACCATTGATTTATCATTGAACTCAAAATAATACATCCGTTACTACAGTGACCTACTCAATAACGAGTTATACTATTTACAAATTATTACTAAATATCTTATTTCCGCCTTCCCATTTCAAACGCAAATAACCTATTGATAAAAATGAGGGGATCAATCAAATATATTTTTATTATTAGATGTTTTAAACAATGTTCAATTTATTCAAACAAATGCTTTTTCAATTATTTATTTTTTAAATAAGAAATCTTCATACTTAACTATTTTAGGACTATTTAATAATAATTTGTGTCAAGTAAGTTATGTATCACGTTGATTAGTCAATTGTAATGTGGAAATTCTGGAATGTAAGTGTAATCTTGATGGGACAGGTAAAAGGTTAATCTGAGACAACTTACCCACAATATAATGATAAGAACGTGATCATTTAAGTAGTATCATCCGTTATTTGTCACCAAATTTCCCTTAGACTCTAAAGCTTAAAGTATCTAACTTATATAAACATCAAAGATTTTTTTTAACCTTGTGTTTGTTGAATCCAAATTCAATTAATTTTGTTATATCTTTTTTCTTTATTGATAATCACTTAATTAATTACATTTTTTAACGTATGTATAGTGTAATATGGTATCTTTTGTTACTAGAAATAATAACTTGAATAAATTGTTTATTAAAGGAATAGGAGAAATTGGAGGAACACGCTTGGTGAATCACTCTGTATACGTCTCTATAATTATTATAATTTATAATACTCTTGCGATATGTCGTCTTATGCGGAAAACAACCGACTGTTTTAAATTTTAATAAACAATCCATATGTACATTGTACATGTATACCTATATCATTGTAAAGCCGTCTCGACGACGACGTGACGACGTATAGCTTTCGTATATACTATATATATATATCATATGATGTTAAATACATTATACATACAACAATATAACATAGGTATATGGCATATTATATATGTGTATACCTTTACCAATGTTATCAAGACACGTAAAATATAAGACAACAAAAAAAAATTATCAAATACAGGTATGACTGGAAGATCTGTTAACAACCGCTTTGCTGCGTAGTAAAATTCTTTTTTCTTGCACACTCGATCAACCAGTAAAAACAAAGAAAAAACTTCGTCGATGAGTGAGTCACAATTCTATGAATTTTTAACTACTTGATGATTGGAAATTGAACTTCAAACACTTATAACAAAATTGTGCAAATAAATCTTTATTTTCTTTTAAATTGTTATTATAACAACTTATAAGGAACTATGTATAAAATTTCAAGCTTTTCGATCCAGTGAAAAACTTTTTATTAAAAATATACCGAAGTGTAAAATTCAAGCATTTTTACCACCACGAAAGTTGATAACAGACACAGAGAAAAAGAAAAATACCTCTTTGCAAAATCAATACATTCATCGTTCCGCTCAGAATCTAAAATTACAATTATACCAACTAATTTGTTTTTGTACAGGTAGTAATTAATTTGTATATAAGTATTGTCTAACTTTATTGTTATATTTCACTACTAAATTACGAATTTAATTACATTGTAGTTTCAGAATTATTTTTGATAACTGTCTGTTACTGACAGTTATCTGTTTCTACTGTAGAGAATTAAAACTAACAACAACTAAAATGTTCTATATCCAAGATTTAAGACCTAAACTATTTCATTTAATATGTATAATTATTTATTATCAAATACTTATTGGAAATGGAAGTTGGTACAATACTATAAAAAAAATAGGTACAATGTAGAGTATCCAATTTGGTTGAGTTACATCGTGCGTACAGTGTTGTACCTAGATAATTTCAAATTAATTGTTTTCTAGGAACTGTTTCAAGTGCCTGATTATTACTACTATTCATTGTTTAAGCTCCAAAGTATAATGCTATACTTATGTTTTTATATTATACTATAATTGAACAGAACACAATTTATAATCCTGCCACAAATGAAACTCAAAATTTTAAATTTAATATTCTTATAAAATATTTGATTTAAACGCTTATAACGATTCAACTATACACATTGAGTTAAATTAGAGTAAAAATTACGACAGGTTATAAATAACTTTAATCATTAGTTCGTTAATAGGTCAATTAATTAAAATAAAATAAAAACAATGTGGTTTCGTTTAAGCGGAATGTAAATTTATTGTATTGCGTAAGATAGATTACGGCTAACCGGTGTAAGGTAGTACTCCTCTCAATACAAGATTAAGACATAGTTTCAGAGTAGCGATTAATACCAAAATCCAATATTATTCAAAAATACATAATACGAAACTACATTGTAACATAATCTTTATGTTAAAATAATACTATAATTTCATGTTTATAGTAATAATTTGTTTTAACCTATAAAGTCTATATTATTAGTACTATATTATGTTTCTATCAATTCTGTTTATTATTACTATTAAAACACGTAAACATGATTACGTAAGTGCAATAACTGATAAGAACTTAAAAACAAATAAAACTGAAAATTTGTGGGATTTTAAATACAATCTTCAAATCTGGTGAGAATAATGCGATGAAACAACAAATTGTACCAATAAAAAGTTCACCTATATTTAGAAAAACAAATAATAAAAGAAGATAAGTCACAATTTATTTTCTGTAATCTATACGTTCAGTAAGTACTAAGTACATAAATAATTTGTCGGTTTTATTGCTTATTTTTTTTTTTTCTGGATTTATTATTTATTATTATTTATAGGTGATTTGCAAATTACTACATTGGAAATATGTGTATTATTATATATTATATGAATGTTCGGCTCCTCTTCGGTAATTGTGTGTACCTACCTCCTATAATATATCTTGAAAATCAAAACCATGCATATTATTAATTATACATATAGAAAGTGTTAATATTGTATCACGCAATAAGTGGAATTTTTAAATATACATATTATATTAAACTATATAATACATACGTGTTTAATAGACAGTTTTAGGTTTATCTGCAGTGTAATAGAACCACGACCTTTGATCAGCAGCTGAACAATGATGAATGTATCGGATTTGATTTGATCAAAGTACATTTTTGTGATATAAATTATTAATAGGATAATAATTTAAAAAATATTAAAAATTATTTGTGAGGACGAGTTGGCATTGCATTTTTAATTTTGTAATAAATCGGATTCCGTCCAAATTCATGATAATATTGTGCCAAATATTATTATAAAAAATATTTCATATCTGCGGCCGTGCTGTAATCGCTGAGTACCTCAACGTGCGCTGTCTGCAGTCGAGTTGTCAGGACATTGATCGTTCTCAAAAGCTCGAATTTCACGTATAATGATGTTATATTGTTTAGAATAATATAATACTCCCAACAATAATAATATAGTTATACAACAATCTCGCCCCCGTTGCGTTTCCGTCGTACAAATTGAACCTCCTCTAGAGTCTGAACTCACGTTTTTCGATTTATTTTGTAAAAACGTGCCATTTATGCAACACTAGGAAATAAAATTATACACCATGTGTTAAGGTTTTTAAAACGGTTAAATGTTTTTTAGTCAATAGTGGTTGAATGAATTTTGTTGAAACTTGTTCATTGTTTTATATTACACAAGCTTTGAGGGAAGATTATAATAATAGTCAATAGGTAAGCCTACATTAATACGCACTGTGAACACCCCTAAGCAATGTTTTTTTATAAAGCTGTTTCGTTATAATGACACCAATGTATATTTTAGGATGGGTTTTAGAGATCAATAGAACTTTACTAATAATAATTTATTAATCAATACATTTTTAAATTATTAATTGAGATTTTAGGATACCTAAAATAAATTAGTAGGTACCTTAAAATATCAATTAAAAAAAAAAATACGATTTTAAACTGTGCATTTGACAACTGAAGTTGATTAAAAATTGAAAACTATAAGTATTGATTATGATTAAGATTGTTTGTCGCTATTTCGTTTTTACGGATTTTAAGAACCAATTTTGGATGTACATTTTGTTATTATGCAATCATGTAATTATAAGTATGAACCTACAACTGGATTGTCAAAACAGTATTTTCATTATTTGTATCTTGGAGCATTAAATTATAATTTATAACCATACATTAAAGTTCGGTAACTATAGTACCATTTATTATGATTATCAGAGAGCATATTTCAAATCTGATACTTTTTGTTGCGTATTTTATTCATTTGTCTACATAGTTTGGAATTGTCCAACATTTATGTTACGTGCGCCATAGATACACAACGGGGTCATCGGGTCATTAATTTGTATATTGTTTTATAATAATCTGCCATGAGTTGTGTTTACATTAAAATCGACAGTTTTACTTTCACACTTAGCGTTAGCATAACAACAGTTTTAAACAATGAATAATGACACTACTCGTTTATTACATAGAACTTTATACCCAACGTATATAACATTTAAACATTTTTTATTTTGATAAATTATTGCTGCAACTTTGACAAGTCGCTATAAACTATAAAACAGGTGATACGAGAAAATAATTCATTGGTGCCAGAGGGTTGCGTTATTATTTGAAGTGCCTTTATTATATCTACGTTTATTTTTGTTCCGGGAATTTCAATTTCTTCTGACTGAAAGAGTTCAAATTATGACAGAGCACATTATTTTATACGACCGTTTTCTTCCACGGGGCCTTGGCACAATAATTAGGTAATATGATATAACAATTATTATTATTATTATTATTATTGCTACCTATAACGTCTCCACGTACAAGTGCGCGGGTACGGGATGTAATAAGAAAGTCTATCTCCCAGGAGTTCGGGGTGGGGGGAGGGGGGAGCAAAAAAGAACTCGAGTGTACTTTTATCTCACACTGACGCGAATCGACGTAAATGTTTTATTATAATATGATATAATCACGCTCTGTACAACGTGACGGACATCGCATACAAACACTCACTCGTCATAAGAGAAACGAATATAAATAATCTTATCCGTATGTAACATCGTATCTCAGTTCTCCACGTGTGCAGACGTTTATAGTAAAGCTAGAACGTGTCTTCATAAATGTCTTTATCATTGCCTCTGCCCGCTGGTATTATCACCGCCCATTTGCGTCTCAAATTGCATATTATTTATTTTTTTAACGTTCCCCGTATCGTGTCTACCACTCGGATTCCGCTGATCAATTAACATAAAGATGATGATAGGCACACTGTATAAATGAAGGTTAGTTTTAAAAATTAACATGGTTAGATAATAACGAAAGTTAAAATAGTTAAATAGCTTCGTAGCTAGGTAAATAAAATAGACAGGGAAAATATTATAAGTCGATTTTTTAGTTTTTCATAGTTTTGCAATCAAAGTAATTTTATAGGGTGTTACCAATGGGTAACCTCCTTAATTTTAAAACCCACTGTTGAGTATATTTTTCTGTATTTTTTCAAACCTACTTATTATGCAAAACTGTATAGATTATAGACTTACTTAAAATAAATTTAAAAAAAGAGTAATTTGAAATTGTTTTCCATTTGTAAAGCCATATTAGTGTGTACAGTCAATGCCTATTGCGGAAATGAAACATTTTATTCGTTTCCTGAAAAATATATAGACATTTTGAATGATTCAATGTACCCACACACTGTCCGAATAAATCAACTAAAAAAAAAAAAAATTGTCAAATGTTTTTATGTCAAATGCATATTATTTTCAAGAGATTAACATTTATTTTTATTTTTCACTAATGATTTGATATACATATATATAATACAGCAGAAATATAACAATGATAATTAACGTTGGGTTTAACCATAGACCTATAGTATAAGGTCTATGGGTTTAACGGACAAAAATAATACGAAATAGTTACAGACTTGCTCGTATTACGTTAACATTTATGGCTTCCCTTCTAATAACAATAATCGCATCCCGATATCTCTGTATACCATCTGTCCACATATAAGTGATTCGGCCGATAAATAAACGTTGACCATTGTGTTACCTATATATATATATATATAGATACATTTGAATATTGATAAATTGGTAAGATATTT
The DNA here is from genome assembly GCA_008528875.1 of Aulacorthum solani. Taxonomy (NCBI): domain Eukaryota; kingdom Metazoa; phylum Arthropoda; class Insecta; order Hemiptera; family Aphididae; genus Aulacorthum; species Aulacorthum solani. Next base: position 6,623 of record PVMI01077290.1, read on the forward strand.
TACTATTTAAAATTATTGTTTACTATTCAAAATATTTTTTTTTGAAAAACATAACGGGGACTGATATTGACATCTGAAACACAAACTGAAAGTTTTGTACTATACAACGTTTTTCAAAATATATACACCTTAGTATGTAGGTATAATACGTAGTAAATTACTTAGGTATTTGTGCAAATGATAGTGTTGTTACTGTTTGGGCAAAAACTTAAAAACCTCGAAACTACAATACATTTGTGTTAAATTTCCTATTTTAGTAAATCACTTAATTAATAGTGATATGCAATAGTGGTTACTAACCTAACCTTTGATTTATTATCAACTATCAATGTGACGAAGATAGTGGATGTACTCGGTAATGAATCAATCAAGATATTTTCAAATTCCCATATTTTAAATTATTAGTCTATTACCTAATTTCGTTCTGGTTAAGTAAACTGCTAACTGCAGTTTACTTAGGAATATCTACAATCGTGTATAACCAATAAAAAAGTTCGTTTAGTCCCATAACTAAATGTACTTACTACAAAAGTAAATACGAGTATTATGTGCTTTATGAAGAATTGTATAGCATTTTATATTAAAATGTCATGGAAGTAATCTGTGTTGTGATAAACTATAATAAAATATAACATTTTAATTTTTTTTTTAAATATTTGATTGCATATTATGGGTATTACTTAAAATCATCTATATTTAGGCTTAAAATAACTCAAATTTTAACTATATACCCAAATGTTACAGTGTCTGTTATATCTTGGCCATGAAATCGAAGACTAAAACGTGGTCCTCCTCATGACGTCCTAAAGTAGCTTATCTTTAACCAAGTTAATTATTAAATTATATTATGCTAATATCTTTTTTATAATTAGCCAACAATTTTGTTCTTTATAACTAAGTTTAGATGACTTTGCCAGAAAAACTTTACAAATAAAAAAAAAATAAATCTTGGCCATTGTGTACAATGCCTGATTTCCCACATTTTCCCGTAGTATAGACTATATATTATGTATTATTGTATACGGTTATCCACATTCGATATAGTCATATGTGCATAGGCCTCGTCTTACTTTTCATATTCGGCGTCCGGGTTCAGTCTGGATGCTAGCCAAGGATCCATACCGTTCATCGATTTGTTTTGATTATATTTTTTCGTGAGAGTAGTGGAGCGAATGATCTTAATACCTATACATAGACACACACATACACACACGAACACAATACACAAACCCACACATATGCACCGTAGCAACGTGTGCCGCACTCACGTTGCCGACATGACTATATATTATTATTTAATATGCGAACGTCGATAATATTATAATAATATTATCACTGCTCAGACGTGTTTTTGGAGTGGGAAGAAGCGGCGATCTATGGATTATGAAAATAGGTTTACATCGTGTACCTATGTCATCTATGTATTAAAAGTCATGTAGATCAATAGATTATATTGGTTTCGGTTAATTAAATGATAAAATCATAATTCATAAGTAGGTAATAAAATATGTTTTTTAAAATAATGTTACATCAGTAAAATAGAAACATTAATTATGTTCAACCAAATATAGGTATTCTATAAATTAATATGTTTATCAGTCTGACCCATATTCAATAAAATTTAACGAAAATATATTTTTATTAAATTTCGAGGCTTAATCATAGCTTTTAACGTATACCATTTGAAACATTGTTAGTTAAAACGTAAAGAGGAGTTTTTTTAAGCGTGGTCATATTTAGGAGAACAGAATCCTTGCGTCCCCTCACTTTAACCCCTGTTTTTGGAACGTACTGACAATAATCGTCGTATGACCTCACCTAAGACGGTCAAGTACTTTCTCTCTTCGTTAAATGGGTTAAGTTAAATATAGCTTTTTTCTTTTACATTATAGTTTAGTAAAAAGTTTTTTTTTAATACGATTTCAATTATTAAACTGATAAATAACTTTTTAGGAACAAACAATTATGTTGCTGGTTTCGAAAAAAAAACGGATGAACAGATAAAATCACAAAAAAATCAAAGTGACTTTATTAAAGTCGTATTAAAAAAACATCCGTCCAGTTTACGTTACATTGCGGGTAAAAGTATCTCGTCGAGCACATTACTATTAACACTTTTGGAAATTGAAATTTCGGTCTTCCAAAGTCAGCGGGGAATGGGGGTGGACTTTTCACCAGCTCGTGTTTTCTCGTCGTTTAAGAAACCGCAGCACTCTGCAGTACACGTGCTCCGGGACATGAATCGATCTTTTGTTTCACCCAGCGATTTGACAGTTGCTGCTTCTGCCACTCTTATATTACGTGGCGTCCAAATATGTTCTTACTCGATTTGTATTCGCTATAGTCTCATCCACCGTCGTTGCAAAGTGTAACTTGAGCAAGACGTTTAGGAGGTTAATACCTAGTTTGTCTGTTATATAAGCAATACCTAAGTCCACGTCCTACTGCAGAGGTTTACCAAGAAATCACATTCAACGTGCCCTTATAAAATCTCTGAGTTTAGTAATGGTCTTTCTTAATACCTATCGTCTTGTGATCTTTCGTTTATAATTATAGTACACCAGCACTAAATATGTTTAATTATGATTGCAAACGAAAATTTTAAATTTTTTGAAGAATATTATGTTGATATTCTGTAATATTTATATAGTTGTTGGTTGTCTTTTATTAAATATTTTGAATAACCATAATAATAGAATAAAAAAATAATATAGCATCAAAAAGAAATTATTGGTTTTAATTCAATATAATGTTTAAAAAACGGAACTACAAGTGAGTTTTATTAATATTGCTTTAATTCATTATATTATTTTTAACAATTTCAACCAGAATTGTAATTTTAGTAATGATTTTTTTTTTTAGGACATAATTGCATCAAGACCAACTTAGAGTGCATTATTCACTAATGTCTTTGCCTTAGCTTTCAATGTAGTCATGTTGTCGTATAGATTGAGCACAATAGATAATATGTTATTTATTTAAGACCTAGCATTTATTTTCCGTTTCACATTCGTAACTTCATTATTATATTGCAGCATGGCGTATATTATTTACATAATTTTATTGTGATTGAAAAATAATATGTAAGTGCCCTACTTTGTCTTCCCGTCACGTTTTGATTAAACGAGTCACGTAAACTAATAGGGAATATCTAACATAAAGAGTTACTTTTTTCGGATTACAAAAATAAGCTACACATGTTATTATATAAGTAGAAAATTCGTTTCAAATGAACGGATCAGTTTAATATTACAAGTTGATTTTTTTAAACGTTTTTGGTATTTTCTGCATTTTTAAAGAATTTTTTCCTGGTTCTGTTTAACCTTTAATTAGCATACATTTCGCCCACTGAACACCACTAGTTTTAAATTTCGAAAGCCCTATTTGAAAAATTACGTTAAAACGTCCAATGATTAGTGATGAATAAACTAAGATCAATACAATTTTGCTCATCACTAGTCACTACCATTGGTCAACAGTTTCCTTGTTGCGATAATATTACTTTAAATATATTATAATATATACTGAGTTTACACTCGATATTATTTGGTAAGTATTTACTGGCAATATTTTTAACGAGTTGATGTTGAATTGTGTAGAAAAATCGACTTTGAATGTTTCCTTATTATTGTATCTATGTTCATGTTTATATTATATTACCTTTATTTTTTATACACTTATATAATATTAATACCTATACCTACTATTTAGTCTATGTAGCCTATACTAGTCCAATCGAGTATCGACAATCGTCAGTGTCAT
>PVMI01077300.1:0-22494 GCA_008528875.1 Aulacorthum solani
GTAATTTTACAATAATATTCGGAAATTGAACAGCGAAATCCCAAAACATCGAAAATCTGATTCCTTTTTCTTTTTTTTTTTTTTATTCAACGTTAAAACACGTAATTTATAATTATAATTTATTTTATAATTATTAATAATATCGTAAACGAGTTACATGAACTGTAGCAGTGGATGTGTAGAACTCGCCTATACATACCGAGTACCTACGATGACGAGGGGGGAGGTGTCGGATATAAATGCATCAATGTGGATCCGGTGAATTCAACGCCAGAAGTGTAAACTGAAATTCGTAATTTATTCATTGTGTGTACCATGAAATAATAATTTCCGATAACATTGCGTCCTATGCAATTAAATCTGAAAGAGGGAATCCTTTGGCTCCCTCGCCTACCGTGAATCATTGATTATCATTTGGATTCAATCTACTTAACCGAACCGGAAGCTTAGTTACTTTGGTTTACTCTTCTTTCAGGCTGTGTTAAAGGAATTACATTTTCTAATCCATTCCGTGTCTTTTCTAGAAAAATCCGTTAAAAATTGATGTCAGGTTTTGTAACAACATTATTTACCAATACGAAGACTTATAACTTTGTGAGTATTTATTACATTACAACTTATTCTATTTTAAAATAAAGTACAGAAGTTCATGATATACTTTTACAGTTTTAACAATTCTATGAAATTAATATGAATATAATATTATTATATAAATCGTAAAGGGTTACATTATAAAAGCTCATTTATAATCAATACAACATACGAAAATTAAAAAAAAAAAACATAAAATAATTCATAAATAAATATTTTTTTTAATAATAAATTCTGTATACTACCACATAATAATATGTTGATTTTAAGTAAATATAAATATTTCCATAATCACTATAAATAGGTATAATATTATTGACCATCGTTAAAATATTTATATGTAAGCAATTTGAGTGATGGTGTAACATCTTAACCCGTGGCAATATAGTAATAGGTTAGTATATAAGTAAACATGAAAAATAAATCTATAATTTACTCAAATGCTTATTACTAATTAATATTATGATAAATAGCCAAAAGAGTTTTTAGAACTATGATACGAAAAGTGTTCTATGTATGAATGTAAATAGTTGTGTTAAAAGGCGTTTAATTGGAAAACATATCAAGTCATAATTATCATAACAAAGCAATTACATATTCATAGAAATTCTAAAAAGGAAAAATTTAATAATATGCTCGGAATAATATAACAAAAGTATTCTCATGGGGTCTCTAACTATAAAGGGTATTTTATAATTATATAAAAAAATCCAAGTGCATGTTTTAAGTTTTTCATCATTGAAATAACAACTATGAGTGCTGCCTTAAAATGTATTTTTGATGTAAAATTATAATAACGATTAAACATTGTAGTATATACAATATACATATTTTAATTATATATTTATAATGTTTCACCGTTAATAAGATGTAATGTAACAAATCACGTTAATTATTTATTATATTTGAAAATTGTTTTCAATATTCAATGACCTAATTAAATATATATTATAACGAGACATACAGTTATAGTATTGTACAAATAATTAATTGAGTTAGATATAATAGAATATGACTTGTGTACAAACAATTTTAAATAAATTAGAATAGTTTATTTTATATGAACTTCTATACCTAAGCCAAATTAAATTAAAGTACATTACAATATGAATGTTATTTTAATGATATTTCAAAAAATGGATTTCGGTTTTTTATTGATATTTTATAATTTTAGATAGTAACTACTATTATATAATATAACAAAACAAAAACAAGCTATACCTATGTATTGTCCGTATCTAAATTTGTACTAGCTATTGAAAAATATATTCATCATACATGGAAATATAATGGTGTAGAGAGAATAAAGTTAAAAATGTCTGTTTTCTTTTTTCAATCATAATTTAAATATCGTTATATGAATTCACTATTATAATTATAAAATTGTTTGGATTAAACAGTTGTAATCTATTTAAATAATTTCAGTATTGTAAAAATAAAAAAATATTAAAATATTATTTAAACTTCATATAAATAACTAATATCTAATTAATACATAACATTTTATGAAGTACAATATACCAAAGAAAATTTTTTGTTATATTTTGTTATTTTTACTATAAAAAACGTTTTCTAATAAAATTGACTATCATAATAATCACGGGTGTAACATGTTATTAATATAACATATAATTCAAAAATTATAAATTTTTCCCATTCGGACTTCTAATTAATGTTAGTTAATATAGTATTATAATATAATAGTATACTCCTTTACCTCTCTTCTATTAAAACAATTTCAAATTTTTGAATTAAAAAAAAAAAATCGATCATTTAAAAATATATATATAGGTATTAGTCATTATGTAAGGTACCTGCATTCATTATACATTTCATAATTCTTGACCTAACTCTAATTTTATCAAGTCAGTTGAAATCTACGTTTGAAAAATGAGGAGAATAATAATATGAACTATGACTTGTAAAAATGTTTTATCTTAATGAAATTCACCTCTGTGTAATCATAAAAGATATTTTCCAGCAACGGTAATTTACAATACGGCTACTACAAACGAATAATATATTATACACGTGCCCGTGGCATTGATTTTTTTTCTGTTCGACTAGGCTGACCCTCTTGATTGTCCAGAATTATTCTTCGAAATCATCGTGAATAATTTTTTTATTCAACCTAAGTGTATTATTATTTGAATACTACAACAACTCTAGTCACTTGTAATGATGAGTAAGAACTTAGTTAACACATATTTTTGTATATAAAATAACAATTGTATGCTTTGTAACATTATCAAATTTAAATTATTTATTGAAAGGAAAATATATTAAATAATTTAACAATGTGAATTCCGTTAAAACAAAATGTTGATGAGAATTATTAAAAAAATATTAGGTATTTAAATCTAAAAACGATTTTATCAATCGTCTACCAAGACATTTTTACTTTTTTGTCGTACTATTTTTTATATAACATATTATAACTTTAAATTGTAAGCTAATATAATATGTAAGTAAAATCTAGTAATAATATATTATGGTAGGTATCGCTTCCTTATATTGCTGTATCTATAAACATCAATATTGATCATTCACTCATTGGTTGGATACAACTCATTAATCTATTTCGTATTTTCTTTCAAGATTCAATATTCTTCACTACAATAATCAACTCTTCACATGACGTAATGCATTTATTTTTTTAGTCTCTCGTCACCATTGCATTTATGATTGCTCTTTTCATTGAATCCATTAACGTATTCCGCCTATTAGATTATAGGTATCCCCTTCAGAGTACCACTGACTTTCCAAAAGATCATTATCCTTCCAACATCTGAACCGCCATATCTTTAATAATATACACATTACCATGCCATCCAATATATATGATAATATCTCTAAATATAATAAGCTATTAACCCATTTTCCTCATCTGCTGTTACTCACTATCGTTGTGCATAAAATTTAAGTATATTTGTTGTTCCTATGAACTTTTGAATAATGCCCGTCAGTGTTCAAGCATATATAAGTTTAATTAATTTATAATAAAACAAATCAAAACATATGTTGCTTAAATATTCTTAAACCATTATATGTATCAAAATGAATAATGATCTTATTGAATACTTGAATTTGACGGTAAATATTTTTTCGATTACCAAATGATGATATACTCAGCTCAGCAGCCGTAATAAGTTATTTTGATATGTACATAGGTATTTAGTAGAAAACAATGCAAGGAGAAAATTATAAATAGAAGTCATAAACAAAAAATAGTATCAACTCAATAACCATAATTATTTATTTTGATATAATATGTACATATTTCATAGAAAATGACGCAAGTAGAAACTCATAAAATATACAACCATAATAAATAATTGAATTGCTTTTAATACAATTATGGTGTGTAGCCAAAATATATCAAAATAAATTTCTTATTGATGAATGGTTATTAATGTCACATATTATTAAATTTGTTTTATAAACGATGTATGTAATAAAATCAATTTTGTTTGTACCATTTAATTGTAAGCCCACAGGTATCATTGGTATTTTTGTTTTGTTCTGATTCAAAATATAAAAATATAAAATAATAAAATATAAAGGTATACATATATTATTTTTTTCTAGATATCGATTGGACTCAGGAATAAAGTTTATGATATTTCAATGTAATACACATGTACCAATGTTCCTTGATCGTAAGAAATAATAACTATGTAAGATCTCTTGTGCAGATTATTTTATTATTATTTTTTTATTATTTCGAAATATTTATATAATATCATGATATGGAAAAAAAAGAATACAATATAATATCATGAATTTAAATAATAAATATAAATTGTACTTCTCGAACAGCATCGTTGTTGGATGAAGTTTATCACATCTGGAAAATATAAAAATATACGTACTTTAAATATACCATGGGGCAATCTATATCATAGGTATTCGGAGGAAGTGTTCACATGATAACATTATTTACTCGCACTTTCAAATCTGTGACATGTATCGTTTATCTGGCAGAGACGTCAAGATAATAAATAAATAAAATTATTTATATATGACATATTTATACATTATGCACATACGTATGGTATTTTTATAAATAGATATTAAGTACCTATTAACTTTTACCAAAAATGTTTTATAAAATTAAAATAAATAAATAAATATTGCAATATGTTAAATTATAAATGTATTATACATAATATAGATGCGTTTGCCTGTAAAAATATCGTATGTTTTTTATTTATTTTTCTGAGTCACTTGACATCCCTTATTGCTATATTATGGTTTCATATTTTGCCCACAATCGGATATGGGAACGCATGCATATTTGGTGGCTGAGCAGACGACTTTACGGGACTATAGCCTGTACATACTATATATATTCGTCTCAGTCGTTTGTCATCAATCACGCTGTCTAATCGTGTCGTCGGCGACGGTGACGAGAAGGCAACCAAGAAGGAAAAACAGTAGAAAAAATAAAATAAAAACGCTGGCTCATTGCTCGACGGCATGGGAATGCGATGACGTTTTTCCGCGCCAGTCGGTATAGGCCTTCTCTATAATATTATAGGTATGATAATATATTATAATCGGTATAGGGACCGTACATGCTGTATACTTCTCTGACCATGTACGACGCAGACAATAATAATAAATAATAATACAAATATTATTATTGTTGGTTTTCTTTAGCCCTTTTGTCCGCTCTCGAGTGCTCGCCAGGATGACTATGGCGTAGGTACAATGCCTACAAGAAGGGAGAAACGCACGCGGGATCATTGTCGCCACTGCGTCCGAGTCATGACTTTCATATTGTTATACTTAGGTACATCATATTAAACAGTCTCTAAGACGGTCGAACAACCACCGTATAATATAATAATTATTATTAAAATAATAAACTGAGTCCGGACGGACGGCTGCCACTTGAAATCGTCGGTGTTGAGACGTATCCTCGAAACTGTTAAGATGTTTCAGTGCAGTCAAAATCGCTGTCATGTAGTGAAAAAGCGCACAATAAAGTTTGTATTGGCTGAGTTCTACATGTAGGTATGCCGTATGGTTTATAGTTGAAGTGATAACAATATTATGGTAATTATTAATAATAATTAAAAATCGCATAACGTAATCGATCGGACTCGAGGACATTTAGTTGTTTTTTCATCATCTATTTACACTGAGGATAAGTATTAGGAAGAAATAGTATTCATCAGAAATAATAATTAAAATATGTTTGTAAACATCGTACCTAACTGAATAATTCAATAAAGGTCAATGTTTTTTTTTTTCATAAATTATGGTGGATTTAAATATTATAATATATATTAATACTCGGAGCATAAAAACTGTTTTATACCTGCCTCAAATTATAATTAAAAAAAAAACTAGATAGCACAATACGAAGAAGTGAAACTCTTTTACAGTCGATATGAAAAGAAGGTTCATCGCGGTCAAATATTAAGTTTGTAATGGAAAAATAATAAAATAAAATTTTTAATTGAAATTGATTTATTATTATTACATAAAGATAAGCTGATAAGGCAAAAAGATTATTATTTATTACCATAGAAACCTTAGGGTCCAAACAAACTACCGGATTTCGCATAGTCCTTATACTAATAGACAAGCAATGATTGTATGTAACGCATAACAACTATAGAATGTGCTTTTGTTACTCGATTACTCGTACGCATGATAGTGAGGGATAGTGGGGTAATATGTATAAACATTTATATATTTATATATTTTGGGCTGGTCAGTTCACCCAATTCACCAGCTCTGGCATATTTACTGCTCTAGAACTTAGAAGTAACACGGTGATCGACAGACAAAATCGAATCTTTTGATTAGACCCTTTCGAATAAACCAGCCCCGTAACTCTTTTTGGTAGCAACGGCGAGTTTAGTAGGTATAGACTATATAGTAGGCGATAGTGGGAGTATAACTTTTGGGTTTGATACAGCGTAAGTAGGTCCACTGTCGGCTGTGAAGTATTCACTTCAAAAACTCTAAATAAAACGTTAATGAACGTGGAAAGAACCTAAATCATTGTATGACATTGAAGGCAGTAGAGTGTATATAAAGCCATTAATATCAGATGCAAACCGGGAGTATATCTGTGAAGACTAGAAACAATGTACAGAAACAAAATCTAGTAGTAACCACAACATTATAAAAATATCTAACTGTGGCATGATCATTAATTTATAATTAAAAGAAATACCCCCACGCCATCTATAAAATGTTTGATTCTCACAATCTTCGTAACATGAATATAATTAATAGGTATACTGTATAATACTTGAATTTGTAGCTGTGTTTAAAAATATATATTTGATATTATAGAATAATGTATCAATAATTTTAGTATTCATTGATTTTAAAATTTCATACTTCCAAATTGAGATGTAAATATAAAACCTACAAATTTAATTTTATATAAAAATAAATTTGTCCTATGTAAAAAAAAACTTATTTTAAGAGGTAGGTACATGAGTTCCATGTTTTTGGCTTCACATTTTTTAGCTTTTGGGCACAGGTCTTTAGATTTTTTTTATTTTAATTTCCCACTTCATTATACTTTAAAAATTACGGATGAAAATATTTGTTTTAATCTCAGTAAAATATGGTTTATAAATTAATATTACTTGCTAATTGTTTTAACATTCTTGTACGTGTAATGGTAATTTTATTTATTGCATAATTCCAATATATTATTATTATAAATAAAGCTATTTCAGTGAGGGCAAAGATTAATAATACACCGGTCATAAAATGGGAATGCAGTCGAAAATAATTGCGTTTCATTTAACATTATCAGTTACAAACAATATCCCTTTACTTTAAAATATCGTCGCCGACCAAATGAATTATGACGTCTTATTGCGGATACATGGCATACCGTTTGTCATTAATTTTAGGGATGTTCGTAGTCGTTTATTTCGACTGAACTAAATAATGCGAACAACTGCAAAATATAATATATTAATTCAAGTCGGACACGGGGCAATGGTTTCAGCAGACGATCGAGATAGAGACAATAATATGCTCGTGTTATATTTTAGATTGTGTGGGACCATTAATATATTATACTATTATATTTTGAGTAATAAACGGCGTTTTACCACAACGGGGTGTCGACTGATGACACGTTTAAATGTTTAATGTCATAGTATTACTATACTTATTATAATAAAAGCAAACACACTGTTGGCAATTTCGTTGCAGTTCAATATTATCTCATTATTGTGGTGGACTATTATGAGTGTTGTACAACTGCATATTATATTCGTATTATATAATAATAATTACATGAAATGATGCCGTTGTTATCACGTTAACGATTCCGGCATAGTGGTGATTTTATAAAAAATTACATACTGTAAAAACCTTGGACACTTAGTGAATGTGACTCTTCTATGTAAAAAATGTTTTCACCAAATAATTTTGTCAGTAAATTTAAGTTGAATGATTCAGAATCGTGCCCATAAACCTTCGAGTCTTTATTAATTATTATTAGTATTGATATACATTTGACAGAAATAGGTAGGTAAGTCGTTTCTAACGTATATATTATATAGTGATATGCAATATACTTAATGGCTAATGATAATAATGTGATATAATGTCATATTGTTGCTGATGCGTTGCCAAACAGTTATAGCTAATTAAATTATAATAAATTGTATTGAGCACGTTGTATATCATACTATACGTAAGAATATACATTATGTTACGGTGCAGGTATGTTGCTACCTGTTGCAATATGTTTACATTATTAGAATTAAAAACTTTGCTAAGAAGATATATTTTATTTAACATTTTACAACATTTATACAATTAATAGTCTTTTGTCAATTAGTTCAAGTAGGCCAAACTAGGTTAAGCTGTATAATAATATATAAGATATTTAGAGATAAGAATTTACAAAGAAGGGAAAACACAAGAGAACAAAACATTAATAAAATTTTATACTTTAGTGTTGTGTGTGTTTCATTTTATTACTACCTATATAAAAAAGTACGTCAATAGTAATCGGACACAAACTGTAACAAAAATAGATTTGGAGTGAATTTGAATTATTTACATTTCTTTTTTCTCTGTGACTTGCTACGATGTCGTCGTTTTCTTCTCATCGATACCATTGTCCGTGTGTCGTGACTCAAAATCCAGAAAAAAACGTTCCCCTATACGACGATACCGTCGGGCGAACAATTTAAAATTTCAAACATACATTGATATTTACCGTACATTTCGTATATTTCTGTCGCGTGTTTGCCGGTTTTCTGCGCACGGCAGTTGTCCCCGGTCTCGTGGAAACGCATTTACCAAAACGTCATTTTCAGGCCTTCTGAAAAGCGACTTACATGCGCATGATTCACTTCGCCCTCGAACGTCCGTCTCACTGGTAATATATGTCACTTATTCTACTGTTTTCTATCATTTGTTCGTGTACAAGCCTAATAACTATATGTCATTATTTTTTTGACCATGCTTATGCAATACGATATTCTGCATCTCAGTGGCCATACACCATAATGTTGTCGCTAATTTTTAATATTTTTATACCTTGCTTTTCCGACTACCAAGGTGGAAATTTCTTTTAACTAAATCCATCTTCAAAATATTCATCTGGTGTTTATTTTTATATAAATACTATTATACACGTATTTAAGTCTAGGAAATTTGAATGTAAAATGATTATTAAGGTATACCCATGTGGATTATACGTTTGTACCATTTCCCGGCATATAATTGAAAAATAGGCGTTTATTGAGTGCATATTTTTTTCCATTTGTTTGCTTACCATGGCTATTTTTTCAAGCAACACTGAAGAAAAGTGGTTAGATATATAATATGTAGAAAAAATACTCTCCGTTTTCTACTATAAAGGTTTCAAGTTGAAACAGGTATATTACAGAAATTATGATTATATTCACACTTAAAACTATCAATAAAAGCTGTACATATCACACATAATATGTGTCCTAGCTGGGCCTACACAATTGTTGTTTTTTTCACTTGGCATAGATATTTTTGACCATCCAAAGATATTCAATAATTTATTTTGATATATATTTTTTATGTTTCAAATACAAAATATTCAAAATATATACGCTCCCGAGTTCATATTTTTTCGACTAGGACTATTATTACGCATTGCAATAACGGGGAGAGTAATTCAATTCCTTTATATTATAAGCTCACGAAAGTCCAGTAAGTACTTTTTTCCATACACATGTTATACTGAAATCATGAAGTTTGATATTTTTACTTCGTAAGTGATTGCAGCGATATAATGTTTCTTGGAACAAAAAAATTGCGTGGTACCAGTCAGTTTTGAGACCGACGCCAAAGCTCGTAACTGTAAAATACAATTCAATGTAGTATCAATTATCATACATAAAGAAAATACTTACGTTAGAGATACTAAGTTCAGTTTCGTTGGAGTTATAAACAATTTCATCTAGTATTGTTTTAACCCACGAGTAGAGAGATTTTAATATTCAAAAACTGCAATCTACAGTTATTACAATAAAACTTGCTCACATTTTTCCACTTTTAAATTGTACTCATTCCAATTTAAAACTTTGAACTGAAAAATTAGACCATATTATACAATAACTAATTTAAAATGTGTTTCTGAATAATATTATTGAAATCGGGTCCCGAGGTCCCTAATATCGATCCAAAGTAGGACATTTCTATTGAACCCGCTTATTTCTCACCAACAATATACACGTCATATATTATAAATTCTGATCCCATCTAACAACTCAACACATAGTTTAAGATCACTAAAAATACCAGCATATTCATAATGATCTGTACATACCATCATACCGAAGAAATAAGTAGAAGCCTTCAATGAAGAAAAGATCACCAAAATTTTATTTTCTACCTTAAATTAACATTTTAAATACATTTTAAGGCTTTATAAATTGCAAAACAACAGTAAAAATATTCGTTTTTTAGTTTTTGTAATAGGTACTAAATTATAATATATTATAAACTGTCAAATTAACATAAATTATTATTCTTATATATTATATATTGATATAAATTTATTGAGATTGATTTTGAATAGGTATTTTTATTTTTAGTTAGTAGTAGAACCCGAGTGGTATGGGAAAAAAAAGATCGAGACTACTAGATCTGATCCAAACTACATCTTAAGGTATTTATACATACAATAATAATAAAAAAAAAATTGAATATGGCTAAAAAACGAATTCTGGTATGGGGTTTAAATAAACTGTTTTGAGAAAGCAAAGCTCTTCTAAGATTATAGGTTACTATAGAAATACATCGGGAGTCAATATCAAAGGCTATACAATAATTTCTATACCTGTAATGGTAGTGCTTGTGTGGAAATGAGTTTTCTTCGAGGAGATTTGCATGCTATGAGTTTTTGGAGGTTGAAAATGTAAAAATAACATTTCCACCACCACCTACAAAATCTAATTACATTAAAAACTTACGCGCGTAGGGATTTATATTTTCGGTTTCCTTATCTTAATCCCTCGTTGTGGTGATGGTGTTGGTGGTGCCTTTCCCCTGTGGGGAATGCCAAACTCGAAGCAATGTTCGTCCCGGGAAAACGACGGGGTGTAACTTCACTGATAGGGTGTTACATTCAAACTCGGAGGTGACGTTAAACCTGAAAAGAAAAAAAAACAATTCCACTCATATAATAGCTCAACAAATCTAAAGCCGATGTAAAAAATACAAAAATATATGAATAATATTATACATTATTTAATTTTCGTTTAAATATATTTTTCTTCCTGACGATGAGCATCGTAACTTAATTCAATTACCGTGCGATTTCAAAGTATAGGTTTATGTAAATTTTTAGTTTTAAACAACGAAAATAATAAACAATTTCATTTTCTAAAATCTTTTCCAAAAGTAGTTATTTATTTCATTCGTATTTATTATATAGAATAAATCAATAAAACGAGCTAATTTAATTGAATAAAGTATATTCGCATTCTATAGAAATAATTGTTAAAAGCAAATCAACGAATCTAATTATAAATTATCATCGGTTTCATTAAAATAATAGTGTTTATTGCAATTCATACATCGTAACATAACTCTAAGCCTTAGAACTAAAGTAATCTGTTGTTGGTATATAAAGCACGATATACGTTATATATCTATTGAAATATATTTATACAACATGTATATGTTTATAAAAGTTAAACTATATGATATATATTATATTATACTGTATTTTATATTATAGATTCTTACATAAATATAATGTTATGAAAATGGTATAGCATCAAAAAATAATAGTCAATGGATAGTGTGACAACAGATACCTAGCAGTCAATAAATTTCACAATTGATAATGTACTACAATATTGTAAATCAATATGATGTAATACTTTCAAATTTGTTTTTATTGCATTTTATTTTTGTTAAATTATAATTTAAAATATTATTAAAGTATTTATTATTTATAATTTTAATTAACTTTATTATAAAAAAATAATTTATAACAATAGTAAATCTATACAAAAATTAAATACAAAGGGTTGCATAATTGATTTCCGCCTGCAATTTTATTCATAATATTTGTATACTTATTCAAATTGATTTTTTTTAAATTATTATTTGAATTATTTACTTTTTAATTTTGTTTATGTTTGTTTTAAAATTTAAATATTAGGTATATGTAAAACTAGAAATTTGTTTGGGATTTTTTTTATGTTGATTAATAATTAAAGATTATTGTTGACTGCTTAATGATAAAGTTTATTTTTAAATCTATATATTATATTTTTTTCTACAACAAATTATTAAAATAAAATACAACAGCATCCTTATAGTATTGTAATCTATCTTTTTGTATCATATTCGTTCACTATAAATTGTCTTACTATCTATTGTCAAATTAACCGCTAATTATTGACTAAGTTTAAAGCTAATATAAATTAAAAACTGGTAGCTACTTAACTTTTTTTGATAAAATAGCATATGAATAGTAAGTTAAATTAACTTCATTGATTCATATAGCAGATACAAGTTATAGTATAACAATAATAAATTACGATCAGATTATTATTTGTGTATATTATTATTATCATCTGTGAAATTTGATTAAAAGCAAAATAAATGACAATACGTAAGACGAATAAACGATATCTTCTCGTCTCAATATATGCAGCTTTAATACATCGTTAAATACATCATGATATTAAGTATACAGTATCCACTAGATGGAGCACATTTGAGGACTAGTTATAATATAATAATAATATTGTAGGCATATAGGGAAGAATATTATACAAACGTTTTGAGAGCCGACCTCCATTATTATATTACAGCCGTTGGTTTGCTCGTCCGTTTTTCTGACAGCTCACTTCCATTTGTAAGCATTCGAATTAAATTCCATTTGTTACATTATCAAGACACTTATTCGGCAGTGGTATTGATGTTGCACGATGGTTTTATAATATTGTATAAAATATCAAAATCAAAAAGACAAGAAGGGACGAGGTCCACTAAAGTGCAACTATATATGTGCGTAAATATCGGAATTATGCTAATATATAGGTATACGTATTATATGTACATAATTTCTGTTGGCAACGGATAACAATAGTGATAAAAGATTAATATTCATTCTCGGGCCTATACACTATTATAATTTATAGTCCATCATTCATCGTTAGATTACGTCTTGCAGATCGTATCGTCTAATTATTATAATAATATAATCACCATACGCTAAAACCCGTTAACGTAAACCTTATACTTGTACCTATATACTAGTATCTGTGGTATATATAGGGACAATTGACAAATATATTATAATAAGTTATCGTGGTTTTGCGATATCATCGATTTATACTACGGACGCTCATTATACAATACCTAATATATTATGCTATGATAGCCGATAGGTACACTCGATGTTGTGTGATCGTGTTATTTCAAACATGACGCGAGTTCGTGCTTGGACATGAACCCATGTGACTTATCACACTATTCTACGACAGCTATACGATATTATAATATTATAATTATTCATGTTATGATATTATCATGTTCTAACTAGTCGAGAAAACCGACGTGCAATCATCTGTGCGAGACTCGACAAGTTGCGAGTTAGCGCGATCAAAACGAATATAATTATATAATATGCCATTAAATCTTCGTAAGTGGCCCGAAAAACCTGTAAAAACCACTTGTGAAGTCTAGAGAGAGACCATATTTTTAAAAATACGATTTATTTTTAGGCGATATTTCCTTGCCGCCTCCTTATGTATACAGACGCCAATGCTGCACGAGATCCATCGGATGGGCTCGGTAATCAACGCTGATATACGTATATATAATACCTACTATTTACCACACGAATTACTATGTTTACAACGTCACGCACCAGAACTCACAGACGAATTTGTTTCACTGTACCCACCACTACCGCCACCTCACCCCAATAGGAAACATTTCAGACAACCCTTATTATGCAGTTACGATTTCGTTAGACGCATTCGTCTGCGTTCTAACGAAGATCCGGTTTTCGAAAACCTCACTCGTCGAAATACCAGCTGAAAGCCAGTGGCGTGTTAATGTGTTATAGTATCTATCTGCGGTATAGAAAAAAAACTTATGTTCAATACCTACCTTCATATTTTTATATTATTTATTTTATTTTATGATGGCTCATGATTTTCGAATCGACGCTGCTTTTGTAATGTTAACTTTCCTGAGTGTTTGGAAAACCACTATGTACTTTATCGAGTTGCAATACAATATAATATAGCGTTATAATATAAACACAAAAAATCAAAAACATAATCCGATTAAATATTGTATTAAATTGAACTAATAATAAAACGAATGAAGCCGTAGATATTATTTTTCTCATTTAAATTTGAAACTAAAAAAAAAATTCGAAAATGTATTCAATAAACTTCATAAAATATGTTAATTTACCTGTTTTAGTACCGACAATTTCCAAGATATAATAATATAATATACTAAATAATTGAAATTTAAAAAAAGTTATAGTTTTATAATACTATACTTATAATTCTGCTATATTTGAAACGTCTTTGTCGTTCATAAAACTCTATGTAATATAAACCGACTACTGAGACAAAAATTCGTTACAGAAATATTTATTTAGCAATAAAAGCTTATAACTTATAACTATAGCCTCCTTTAGTCCACAAAACAAATACAAATACAATTTCAGTGAACGCTATATGGGTTTTCGGTTTTTAATGTCTAAAGCACCAAATTCGGTTTCAAATGATAGTAATAGGGGTCGGTTATAAAATGATTAGTCAAACATTGCGAGTTGCTGCGGAGAATAAATTGGGCCTTATGTTTTGTGGCGCCATTGCTTTTAAAAAAATAATAAAATCCCATTTTTACTTGTAAAAGTGCATTTATAACGATTTTCCACCCATAGGATATTATAAAACAATGGTTCACACTTCTCAAACGAATTGTACAAAACGAATGTCTGTAGTTTTATGTTATTACAACTGTATTATATGCTGGGAAAAAAAGATTACGGGGAGTGTACTAAACTCGTAAACCTTCGTCCAAATTCCGGGTCAGATGTTTAAAATAATAATTACTACGTACATGGTATAATATGTGTACCTAAATACATACAGAGGTGTATGTATTAATACAGGCGTATGTTATATCCTCTATAAGGTTACCTATTTATGTAATAATACTTATAAAATATAATAAATATTAAATATTTTTTTTTTGACCATTTTAATGATAAATAGTAATAACATTTATAAATACGTATGTTTTTTTTTATTTACATATAAGTTTTAACTCCCGAGTTTATTGGAGTTTTTGAAACATATTACATTTTAAAGATTTTTACTAAATATTTTAAGTATGACATCTGAAAGACTTCTGTTAATTTGAAAAATAGATAGGTATTATAATACGGTCAAAAGTTACACAAATCAAACTGCTTAAATAAACATTATATTTTCAAAACGTTCCGATACTGCATGATAGGATACTATTAATGACCGACTCTACGCATTAATATATTCATCGTAATTCAACCTATTAGCTTTTCCTAATAATTTGTATACACCAGTCTTGCGTGATATAGCTATAAAGTTAAACTAAACTCTGTGCTTATATTATAATATATTGGGTAGGCAAACATATATTTTCTTTAAAAATAGTTTTTATAAAATGGCCAAAAAACATAAAAGTAATCTATAAGTACTTGAAAATAAATACTTCTTAATAATTACAACTATATTTAACTGCGCATGATAATATTTTAATATAATAGTGACCACGGATAAAGTTTTTAAAGTTAATGTCGACCACGGGCTATGCCAATAGTTATTTTTCAAAACAGATAATGTTCGTAGTATTTTAGTAAAACTGTTGAATGCCCTAGAATATTAATCTTGTAACATTTTCTTCGAACTTGACGTAAATTGTGTCATTGTTTGTACTGCTTTCGACTATTTGCAGTCATCACAGTTGCGCGTGTACCTTATTAGGCGAGGAAAAAAAAGAAATAACTAAAATGTTACTTGTCTGTATAAACCTACAGTCAATGATCAATCGTTCGCCGTCGATAGTACCTAAAATATATTCCGTTATTGTTATTAAATCGTCTTGTCCGACACGGACAATGTATGGCAATTGTATTTAATTGGCTATATGATGTACACTACTCACTGCGCATAGTCACGCACACGTAATAATGTTTTATTATTATTATTATTATTATTATAGTACATATATATAACGTGTGCCTCGATCTTGGGTACCTTAAACATCAAAAAAGGGGATACCGAGAGTAACCCGAAACGTGAGTTTTGCAAAAATGTTTTGAGCGCGATCTGCAATTGCCCGAGCTCGAACATTCGAAACGCACCGGACGTTCATTGAACGTGCCGGAAGTACTGCTCTCCTACCCCATCGCACCACACCTCATCGCCGCTGATCCCGTGGCATTTAAAACCCTCCAAAGACCCCGCATAAACGCAGTCTTTAGTCGTGGCCGATGCACACACATAATAATATATATAGTGCAGTTATGTTATAGCCGTCGAGAGCGACGGTGGTCGGCTGTAGAATTCTCGTACCCGCTCGTAAACCCTACACCACCATGAGTCCCATCCGTCAGGGACCTATGTTGTAGTTATAAATTGACGCCATAAAATGAAAACTCTTGTCCCTTACCTCCCTCGCCGCCATCGGCATATTATATTACAGTAGCGTTTTATAAATGGGTATAGTGCTGTAGTAGGCGGATCACATCAAAATCTTAGAAGGAAAAAGGGTATGACTAATCTTAATATTATCCCACTTCAGTAATATTGGTATCAAGAAACACGTATATAATACCTATATGGTATAATTAATAATTATGAATGCCTATGACGTAGACTTTATACTCATCATGAGTGTTGAATGGTTATGTCGTTGTTCGTCCTTAAGGATAAAACTGTATAATTTGACTTGATTATGCAATATTAAATTATAAACTCGCTTATTTAATTGAAAGAAGTACCAGCTAATTATCATAATATTATATTTTCAGAACGGCGGTTACTAAGGGTTATATAACATAAATCACGCTGACATGATAAAATATATTTAACTGACTGAAATATTATGATTTTAAATACAATTAGCTGGTGTTATTAAATTTTAAAACATTGATAAATCATTGAAAAAATGATTTTAACTAACTCAAATTCAAATATGACAATATCCGTATTTGAAAATAAATATACATAAAATAAAACATTAAGTCTTATTAAGAATAAAAAAAAACTGTACACCATTTTCCAATCATTTGTATTTAAAAATATATACATTAAGTAAGTTGCTAATTTTCAATTTGTGATGAGTATCCTTTACATATTTTTGAAATTTTGTTCCCCATAAAAATTAGAGCCCTGGTTATATCTTAAAATATCTTTAAAACCTGATTTAAATTAAAATATGTTTTACACTATTATAATTATCATGTTTTTAATGTTATTAATTTTAAAGAAATGATAAATAATTAAATGTATATTTATTCAATAAATGTAAGAAAAATATTGTATATTATCATTAAACATAGGTATTTTGTTTTGAATATTCAGACAAAAACAGTATTGATGTACAACAGATAAGAATATTATGGTCTTATTATTCAAGTTAAAAATACCTTAACTTTTAAAATATACATAACATTTTACGTTAATATAAATTTGTATAGCTTATAATTTTTAACTTTATAATATCAAAGAGACGAGATTAAAGTTTAAAGAGTATATTCGGTGGCTACCAATTTATAGAAATCAGTATTCTTTCATAAAACTATGAACTTAAAAATAATTTATCTACATACCACAGTGGAAATTTTGTTTTTAAGTATACTTAGGTTGCATTTAGTCATGTGTAATACACCATTATGTGTACGACTATAATGCAACTGTTTTAAAAAAACATTACTAAAAGATAGAAAGAAAATAAGTAAATTGTTTGTCAGTGAATTTTTTTTCAGTAAAATATTATTCTATAATATTAATAACGTGATATACTACAAAAAGTGAAGTTCTCAATCAAGAAAAATAATGCATAACATTAAGTATTATGCTATGTATACTGTATGTTTAAAATTTTAATTGGAATTTTATGATATAAAATAAAGATTATCATTATTGTTATTATTTAAAAAAATAATATCATAAAATCTATGAAATATTTGCGCAGTAGTTATAATACGAGTCACAGCAGCACTCAGAAAACTAATTTGATATCACGTTCACGAAGTATAACATTTAGAATATGTTGCTGAGTTGAAAAATTGGAAAATTAAAATTATAATACAGGTATCATAGTTCTATGTTTTTATGATAACACCAAATTATGTTTTATTACATTATTAATCTAAGATAATTAAAATTTTATCTTTTATAAAAGGATATTCAGTTTAATTTTATATTATATATTTTATACCATGATAATTATAAATTAAAAATAGTTAACTAGAATAAAAAAAAATATAAATACATATATAAATGTATATATACTTATATAACTAAGTGTCTAAGTATGTATTTATGTGCAAAAATATCAGGATGATAGATACATTTTGTAATTACGAATTTGAAAAAAGATATTATGTATTGATATTATTTATAGATACCAATTTATTAAACAAATTTATTATTTTAGTTTAATATATTGTTTGTTTATGAGTACACACTCATTATTTTGAAAAGTTTTAACATTTTTCAAAATATTTTTTCATTTAATCGGATCTCAGTAACAACCACATTAAAAAAAAAATGTTATGATTTTTTAAATTTGCGATATTTTTTAATGATAATATACATAAAAATTTCATATTCCAAAGAAAAATATTGTGGGATATTTTTTGAAGTACTTAAAGAAGTATACAAATTACTAACAGAGAATTTCAAACGATTAGTAAGTTTAACGATATAAAATTGTAAAAAATAAATTTTTTTTTCAAAAATATTGATTTTTGATGACATTATATCATGTGAAAATAACGTTAGAATTATTTTGAAGAATTATTTTTTTTCTTTTTTTAACTTTTCGTTGTAATGTGGGTAGGCTCTGATAGGCACCTTGTATACGATTTTATAAGTATTATGTAATATTATCAATATGTAATGTACCTAATAATGTTTTTTATACAAAACAAAATATTATTAAACTAGGTAGAAATATAAAGGTTTATTATTATTTTAAACATAGGAACAACCATTCATTAGCTAGCTGGTGTCTATGGTGGTTATAATAACAGGGGCCGTGGGCATGATATATTATTTTTTTAACGATCCAATTCCATGGCCATGACCTTGACAATGAATAAATAACCAATGAATAACCAAAAGGTGGATCAAATAAGTCGTTCGCTTGACTTGTTACATCGAACAACTTAAGTATTCAAAATAATCTTTATTTAAAAAATTAATTAACACTAAAATCTATTTATATCTAGATAGATATTAAAAATTAGAACTTTATGCTATAATACATAAATACATAATTTATAATATTATATATGTAAATTATGAGATTTAACGAATCGATACATAATAATATTAAAACTATGTTTAGGAATACACAATTAACTTGAAGTAGAAAATACTTCAAGATAGAAACTTCATTCGAAATAATCACTTAAACTTTTAATAATAATATATTCAGACTGTCTTAATGTTCAAAATTTGAATTTCCAATCATCATAATATAATTGTATATTATGTAAAATACTTAAATCAAACAAATATTATAATCCGGAATGGGATTAAATAAATTATACTGCAAATGGGTATTTAATGTTTGTATATTTTGTGTTCCAGGAAAATTAAACTTGCTTTATTAATAAGTAATGCATAAAGTTTGTCGATTTTCATAATATTTGTACTTATAACGTTTATATTTGAAGTTTAATACATTAATTTATCCATTATTATAAATTAGATAATAATATTATGCGTATATATTACACTACACTCGTACGTCTATAATACGTTCTTAAAATTAAATTTATGTTACTCAAACCTTGAAATACGAATAAAATATTTATTATTAATTAATAATTATTTCGATGGATATAATGTCCAGTATACATTGATACGTAGAATTATTAAAAAATAATATAATAATGTTTTTTTAATACTTTATTTAACTACTGATTAACTTATGAGTTTTCAATAAAATAAACTAATAAACCTACCCAGTTTAATTAAATACATATTATTTTGAATTGATTTGAAAAACATATGGGCAGTTCAATTATTAATATAATATTTTCAATGTTGATATTTAAGTATTATTTACAATAATTGTAATTACATTTTTATTGGAGAATCGATTGAGAACGTGAAATATGAATATATAATCAATATTTTCTTTTTAGAATATAACATTATCGTCCAAAACATCATAATTTATCACTGTCTTATTGATTAATGGTTTCAAGTCTGTCACTTAATAAATATATTTGTTCTTAATAATTTGAAATACATTATTCAACGATCAATTATTATAAAAACTATTCAGTGTCGCAGAAGTAAAAAAAAATCCTGTTCGAATAGTGCATTGAATTAATATACCATTTCATATTATACATATACTCAAACAAGTTTAAAATATATATTATTATAAGATAAAATTGAACTTTAATACATTTTGAATTAAATTTACAATATTTGACATACGATAAATGACAGTTCTACTCTAAATATAAAAATTAAATTTTATATTAGTTATAATATATATTTAGAATAAGTTATATTAAGTATTATATTTATATAATCTCCACCTATACAAAAATTATTTAATTAATAAAGTTAGGTATAAAATATAACAATCAATATGTAATATATTATATTTGTCGCTTTTAAAATAACTTTTAATAGTTACGTTTAAAGAGTTAAATGCCTTTTTCGATGTTATATTGTACTATTTACTATTGTTTTAGTACTCATTTAATATAAATCTCAAAAACTCGATCATATCACTATCCTGGTGTTTTCGTTGGTTTAGTAGTAATAATCACATCAATCTTCCTGAAAGGTTGCCAATTTGTCATTTATCATTCTGTTGAGAAGACGTACAACCACATAAATCTGTTTAATATATATATATATATATGTTTTGTAACCAGTAGATTACTGAGATAAAAATAATATATTATCATACAATTATTAAACTCAAACGTACTATATGATGTACATATTCGAGCACAACTAACACCATCGTGCGTACACTAGCATATTATGTCAAATCAGAACGATTTCATTCATCGATATTCCGGGGGAGATCATCACAGCAGCTGAGGTCTCCGCTGACATCCGATATTTATTATCAACAAGTACATTTCACCGCCCGGCTTCGAGGAATTCAGATTCCAAAACACACAAACACACACTCATACACACACCAGCGTGTGCACCTTATGAAGAATACATGACGGTGATAATATATATAACAATAATGATAAAAGAAAAACGTGTATATACATAACATTATAATATAATATGTACATCAACGTTGAACAGACATCTTTCACGAGCTCCACGCATGCCTGCGCACCACCTGCACCACCTGTTTCCTGTATACGCACTTATTCAAAATTATTATTATTATTATTATATTATGTGTATGTTTGTGTGTGTGCATACTATACATATGTATATATATATAATATAGGCAATAGGCCTCAGAAATTTTTATTATATTTTCTTTTTTTTCCATTCATAAACTACACCGCACCCAACGTAGTCAACCCAACACTCTATGGGTGGGTATCCTCGAACGGTTGCGGTTAATGTGGTCCCGACGTGGACGACTTGGACGTAGGTACCTACAAGAGTTAAAACAAAATAAAAATAAAAAACACTAAAATATGATAAATTTTATACACAAGACATTGCGGCCAGCATAATTCACGGTACAAACGTATAATATTCCTTAGCGGGCGTAAGAGAACCGTGTATCATTATTTCGTTAGTTCAAGGCATGCCAATGACAAGGCGGCGTATTATAGTTATAACAGTAATGTCATATATATGTCGAGCGTACGCACCTATATGTAAGTCATATAATACAATATAATATTATCAGACGTTCCGTTTGAATCACGGCGTGTACCCTACGCCACTACCTATATAATATTATATATATTACTGTACGCTGTAGACTGTAAACTTTTAATAATTATAATAAAAAGTGGTTTATTTTAGATCCTGAGCGGAGCGATGAATGCATTGATTTTACAATGATGTGTGTTTTTTATTTTTATTTTTTTTTTTTTGTTTCTGTCATCACCTTTTAGGAAATTAATAATGCTTCGATTTTCAACTTCATTAGGTTTTCTGGTTAGAAAGTGAATCTAGTTGGTAATTTGGGGGGGTCAAAATTAAAAAT
>PVMI01077302.1:1105-21413 GCA_008528875.1 Aulacorthum solani
GTATACGCAACGCGTTATGTATATTATATACTACTCGTGTTACAACGCTTGCCGTGCGTGAGTATATTATACATTATACATGCACTATAAATATATACATGTTCGTAATTATATATCTTAGTTCGATAGACTATAGAGTGTACAGGAGAGCACCTATGATAATAACTGCAGTGCAAGACCAAAACGGTTTACCTAAAAGATTTGATCGAGAATGTAAAAACATCATTTGCGCGGATTTTTAAGTTCGTTCGTAGAGATAACGCATGGGAAATCCAATTACACGGGAGTAGAAAGCGAACAAAATGCTGCATCAGCGACGGTTTTATTTTAATTATCAGCGATCTATATAGTGAACCTCACCAGGTGAATCGTCTATTTTTTTCGTCTGTCTCCTACACTCGAGTTTTTCCTCTCACAGTGACGTAAAGGTCGCCGACATATCGTATTAAAATATAATATGTATACATGCATGTACGAAATGCAACATCATTACGCGCATAATATACAGTTGGTCATTTTTCTACCTTTTCGGAATGGCGAATAATTACTATATACGAGGTGCAAACAGCGGCCGTGTGTCCGGGACGACCGCGACGTCAGAGAAAGTTATATACGCGTACCTATACGTTATTATATGGTATTTTAAAGGAAAAAAAATGAAAGTCGATATATTATTATGGAAAGATATCATGATGGTCAATTGTGAGGATTCGTACAGCGGGTATATATGGTATAGGCGTATATAATATTCAAATATTGTATCCGCACGCATTGGCATCGGTGACCTTTAAGACAATAGAATGTTGTCAAAATATCCGAGACGAGCACAAAACGTATGTGAAACAAGATTCACAAAAAACTATTGAGTTTTATGAAAAAAAAAAATGTTTTGTTGATTTTCAGAATGAGCACATTTTTTATAATATAGGTACGTGTGGCGATTTCTTGTGAATTGTGATCGTAAAAATTCTAAAAATGGTATCAACTTATAACTGTGTAATTTATTGCAGTGATGATTGATGTACATGTACATTGAACAATATAAAGGTTAATAATAGTTATGTTACATTTTATTCTGAACAATCATGTACAAGGCATTAGGAGTTATGGAACTTTAATAATCCATATTTAATTTGAACTTCATACAATTAATGTTTACATAATTGCATAACAATATATAATAATTGTCGTCAATATAATATATCATATAGATATAGTTATTATTAATTATTATCATTATGATTAATTGCATAGCCTAATCCTAAGTATTTGATAAATAAAAATCAGAACGCAAACGTACGAAAAAAGTGTAAAAATTAAAAATTCGGTGATCCGTTTGTTGAAAAGCACATAACTGTATCTATACAGTCGAGGTGTTACCTACGTCTATACCGAGGTTTATACTACAAAATGACTACAGTTATTATGAGGTTTTTTTTCTTTACAGTGCTCGGTCTGTATAATAGAATATAAATAATATACACATTTTATTCGACAACCATACGACAGCAGAAAACCGTAATACAATCTTACATAATATAGGACCAATTTTTTGAATTCCGGACAAGCCAAGGTTAATATTATGGCATGTGCAACGAAAAATTATAATAAATGGCCTACCCTCCCCTCCATCACCCAAAGCAAACGTAGATAAAACGTATAACCGCCGACCATAGAGCTACTATATTATAGTATATATCAATAGATTACCAACGCCCTTCCGCTGTTGCCTCGTCAACAACTACAGCAGTGCTGCAGCAGAATCGATAATGTCCCGACACGTTCCGTTGGCTTTAAAAATACGGAACCCACATTATAAACAATTACACAGGGAACGCGAAACAAAACAAAAAACAAATCTGAAACGAAAATTCACGGGTGCGAGCTAGATGAGATTATCTTATATTATGTATGTTATTATAGCCGCCTTCAATACGCGTGAAAAGGTCAACGGATCGAACAGTTCTGTCAGTTCGGTCAATGAAGTTGTACACTCGACGGACAACCGTGGACCGATAACACAGCAGTCAGCAATTGTAGGTACTTAGAAATATATAATAATATGTCTTTACATACGGTCTGCCGTCTAAAAACGAGTGAAAGCTTCGGGTTGTCATGGTTTTGAGATGAATAAAAAACAGCCTACTGATTAAGCGGTTTTATACAACGCAACTATATACTATTGGGTTGTTGCCCCGTTCGGATGTGAAGTCACGGTTATCAAAAACTCGTCGGCGAGTAATTCGGAAGGCACACCGCGCGCGTTTTGAAAATTCAATAGAAACACATAATGGCTCTACCTATCCAATAACATTGCGTAATACGTTTTTTAACAATATTTTCGTTGGTCCAACACACACAACGCATGGCCTCGGAGCAGATGCAACCGTCTATAGACTTTAGTAGATATAGTGCTATACATGTATTATTTTTGTTTATGCGAGAGTGTGAGTGTGCATTTGCATTATACATTTTACAATAGGTGAAAAATAATAATAAAACCTACGTGATGGTGATATTATGTGGAACCTATCGCAATAGGATTTGATCATAATTATTTTTTCAGTTTTACATTTCCTGTACGAATTCATTTAAAGGCTACACTCACACACACTCATAATAAATACTCACACTCACACACACACACACACACACACACACACATACACATACACATACACATACACACATACACAACCGTAACGTAATAATCGGCTTCAACTTATTGACCGGGTAGTCGACAACCGTGACGGAGCGGACAGCCCGTTCGATTAAATGTTTCACAGCCTGGTCGTTATACATTATAAGAACCACACGCAGTTTATTATACGGCATTGCTATAAGTCTGTATAGTGTATTCATGACAAGTACTTTTACGTTTTATTTTAGTTTTTAAAATTAAAATTAAAATTAGACTTTTTGTTTTTATATTTTCACCATTCCAACGAGATAAAGATAATTTACAAATCGTGGAAATTCGAACGTTCGTGTCAGTGTCACACTAACAACACCGATCCAACGGTTAACCAGCGCGGCGGTACCTGGTACCGACAACCGTTCGGGTTTATTACGTCATTTCAGCGTTCTTAGTCAAACTTATTACCTTGTGTATACGTCTCTCTGAATACATAATATTTCGACAACCCGACAATTTAAACCTAACAATGATAATTTAATATAAATATTATAATGTATAATACACCTACTTAACCCACTTACTCATATTATGCACATGTAACATTATTTTTAGTAAGACATATAAGAACAGATACGTAAACTAAATAATGTACCGTAATATATAATTAAAATCCTTAGTATCGGTGGTGTATAATTATTGTATCAGTCAAATAACAATTCCACCAATATGATATATAAATACCACTGCACAAACGGGAAGAAAATAATTTTTAAAAAAAAGAACTTAAGAGTAATTTATATAGTATGTTTAAGTACAGCGGTTATATTGAGCATTGCTGCAATCATTTATATAAATGATGTGGTAATGTGTATTATTGGTTATAAACCTAGCCATACGTTAAAAGTTAAGACCACTAAGTACTACTATACATGTCACATAAATAATCATGTTTTAGAAACTGTTTGATATACCTAACTTATAAAACAGAGAAATTACCTTTAAACCTAATTGCTACAAATATTTAAGCAACATTTTTTACAGTGCATCGTAATTTATGTATGATATTGTCCGTTAAAAAGCTTTTCTCAGTTATATACAAATATGTTCTCTTTCACGGTTAAGCTATATATTTTTTTAAATTTATTTAAAGTAAGGCTTTTTTACTACAAAATAATATCATTGGTTATTATTTGGTATATATATTTTGGTATTAACCTACAGTTGTACAACATAGAAAGAAAAAAACAGGTTGAGAAAATTAAAATTAAATACGTACAGATATATACAATTTATTACTTAAATTTACAGTATGGAAGAACTTGTACATTGCTTCTGTGTTTTCTTAGTTGAACGCTAGTCAGAGAGAAGAATTATACTAAATTATAATAATGAATTACTACAGTGTCAAGGTCCATATATACTATTATAATACTATGTCCAGTAGGTACATATTCAATAGAAAACAACACTTAGGACCTATCACCTATATAGTTATGCGACCGCTGTGTGTGCAGTTATACACACTCATTATTACGCCATATGTCGAAATATTTCGTCAAACCACCGTGGTCGCACTGTCTATAGTATATACATACGTAAAGTTATTAGTATATTATTACGTATGTATACGTACACCAGCTACCTCTATACCCAGCTGTTGTCAAACGTATATAGACGTAAAGTATAAGTTTGTCGGCTGCAACTGCGAGCACGGGACAGTTACCAGATACCTATAGTAGTACCTACATAATATAATATTATAATATTATGCTGTATACCTAGCCTATATTGTAATGACACCGTATAATGTTATCTCGCCAGCCATGGCGTACGCCACAGTGTAATATAAATATGTAATGTAATAGGTATGTATAACGAGATCCCACCATCGCGAAAAAAACGGACTTGCAAGCGGCGGGCGCCGCCTCGGTCACGACCGTACTGAGCGGGTTCCTCGTCTACATCCGACGAGCCGTCGAAAAAGGCGCAACGCGCTGGGACAGGATTTTATTTTTCAAACGAAACGACTTGTAAGCGTTTTCGTGGTGTCTAAACATAACCGGTTCCGCCGACTGGTTGTTCACGGGTATAATATTAATAACTAATACAGTGTAATGTATTTACGAAAAATTATGTCGAGAATCACACATGCAAACACCTACGTAAATAGCCACTTGCGTACAGTTGTTTCCATTGCCAGTACATCACAGCCCACAGGCCTGCGGTATTACGAAGAAAAAAATAGTCCGACGCGCGAAAGACTGCACAAAACACGGTGAAACGCTCGAAAAAGAAGATGTGAAAAAGCGCTTCATCAAATGTGTTGTCGCGGCAGAGGAGAAGCTGTATACCACGCATACAACTTTTACTCGTACGTATAATGAATGTTACTATTGCCTGTCCGAAATAAGACCGAAAATACGAACTAACGGGACGGAAAACAGTATGTTGCAGATCCCGATTTTTTTTTACATCGCACACGGATAGACACAGCTATGCCTATATTTTAATAGCATAGTTGTGGGTAAAACCGCAATTGCTCGGTGGTGATGCCAATGAGAGCGTGTTATCGAGAAAAACATTTTCGTCTCCTTCCACGGTTCGCACGTAGTCGACTTTCTATGGCGGTGGTCTTTGCGTGGCATTACGATGGAAATTCTGAAAAACCACCGTACATATAGGATCGGAGTGCTACGTCGAAATAACGCTTATACAACTATAATTATTATAAATATAGACATCTATAATACATATATTATGTGTTATTATTTTGCTGCAGAAAGAATGTCAAAGCGAGCACGGTATCATAGAATGTACAAATAGTATACATTGATATCCACAAAAGATTCTACCGAACTCATACATATATCAAAGACGAGAGACGATGAAAATCTATGCATTACTATACTATAACAATGCAATAAGTTCGCAGTGCCGGATAGAAGTAAAAAACTACCTTTTCGTTCTCGGACGCGACTGCTGCTGTAGCTGCAATCAACAACTGATGGAGGGCCTATAAATAAACCTAGGTACCTACCACCCAATATTTTAAATACGACTGCAGTTCACGATGCAAGAGCGAATACTAATACTACTATAACGGTTTATATATATTATATTTCGTCGAACAATATTTTTTTTGATATTGTACATTTAGTGAGGGGAGGGGTGCCCTGAAAGAAAATTTAAATCAAGATCAAATTTAGATTCGTTTATGTTCGATAAAATAATTAAAGCTATAACTTCCTCATACAATATACTTAAAATTGTGCGTATGAATGCAGATATATACCAACAGACATTTACATATTTTGCAGGTGCTCGAGAAATAATGTGTATATAATTAACGACGCGTTCGACATAACGAGTAAGTTGTTCATGTTATATAGTATTAAATAGAGCTTTTTTCAATACACTGAATTATTTTACAAGACAAGACAATGCGCTTCTAAAGATCTTCCCTTTTATTCTTTAAGATTGAATTATACAGATTAGACGATATGAGTTTAAATTAAAATTTGAATATATCTGTTATAATACCATTCATGTTTCGTTTATCTTTTCAACAGTTATGTACTACCTTTACACATTCTTAAACTTTGTAAGTAAGATATTCACAGTTCCTGTGTTTTTTAAGTAGGCACACGTAGAAGGTAAAAATGTAGAATCTATATATATTATTATTACTTATAGAACGACTATTGAATTATAGAATTTTCCCACAGAAAATTTAGAAAGCATCTTTAGTAATATTTCAATATTAGATAAAACATTTTTAAAACACTTAGTGACTGTATTCAATAACATCCATATTGTGCAAAGACAGTGCCACATTTAGACAATTTCGAAACTAGAATGAACTTGAATTATTCTTATTTCATATGGAAACTACATATTATGTAATAAAAAATAAAACCTTTAAAATATTTTATGATTACATCAAAGTTGAGTTAATGTAAGTATGTGATTTATTTGATAGTGACTGAGTATGGTATACCCACATCGGTAGCTTGACAATGTAATAACTGAATAATGTGTTATTGCAAAATACTATAAATTGCTTTCAAAATTATTTTATATTTCTATTATTATCTCGTTCAACAATGTATACTAGTATACACAAAAAAAAATTTACAGTTATTAGTTGTTATTTTTATACTGACCACTCGCTTCGCTAGATCAAACGTAACACGGTTAATTTTACTTAACCGATCTTTTTATGTTTATCGATTTCAAAAAAGTCTACTACCTATACTAAACAAAAATCAAATTGAAATATCTTGTGTAGTTATACATCATGCAAATTAAGCATTATAATAATAATAAATTAAAAGTAAAATGTGCATTCAAATTGAGTACCCGATGTTAAGCTAAAGATAATAATATTACGTGTCTATTGACTTATTTAAGGCTCTTAAAAATTAATTTGACTATAAAGTCGTTAAAGAAATGGTTGGAAAGTACGTAGTCCATTTAGAATAAACATTTCAATTTTAATTAAGCCGTTTAAAATTTAACAAAATAAGTATATAAGATTTAGTACTTTTTTACAACCATTATCTAATTATAGGTATATTCACATCATATTAAATTATACATATTACAATATATTTCACTCCATAACTTAAAGGCTACAGCATAGTCGTACGTTTCTACACACATTATATTGACATGAAGTACATTTACTATTAAAAAATATAATTAATTATTGAATTACAGCATGCATAGTATTGTAACTATGAAAATATTTTTGATTTTGGATATTATTATAGCGAGAAGGTATAATAACGCAGGAAATAAGGGTACTGGGGACAAAGATAACCAATTAAGCGTTAAATAGTATAATATATACAACATCTAAATTGATTTTTTATTAATAAAGAAGGAACACAAAAGTCCATAGATTATTTTTAATAATTGAAATAAAATTTTTTTTTTAATTTTAATAATCCTTTTAAGCATCTTGTACCAACCTTAAATCATAATTGTTAAGTAGAAACAATATTTTATTAGTGTTGTAATGTTTATGAAAATATCTTGTATAAAACAACATCATAAACCCACGTTTGGATTAACGTATTTTGTAATATGTAACATGACTTAAAATAAAAAACTAGGATTATTAAAAGTATTTTATGATTATAAAAAAGTTTCAAAATTAAATTCTTAATTATCAAGTTTCAAATGTATATAACATTTATATATAGGAATAAATTATAGGCTATACGATCTCATTACAATAAATGTATGGTTAATCACGAACAGTTGCCATTTTATATGGTAATATAATATATAATATACTAGAAAAATATGCCAACTAGAAAAATAAAAATCCAACCCCAAGTAATTATTACAAATATAGGTACCTGTTATTTGTTTTAAAAACAGTATTATTATTTATTTTTTTAAAACTTTTCCACTGGTGTGGCATCTATATATAAATTACCTCACATGGTTCTACAGACAAATGTGCCGCGTGCGTCTTCTTCACTGCCATTGTTTTAAAACGTGTCACAATCCCACTTGCCTCCTGCCA
Source organism: Aulacorthum solani (assembly GCA_008528875.1). Classification (NCBI taxonomy): domain Eukaryota; kingdom Metazoa; phylum Arthropoda; class Insecta; order Hemiptera; family Aphididae; genus Aulacorthum; species Aulacorthum solani. Next base: position 9,280 of record PVMI01077302.1, read on the forward strand.
CGTACATATACGTATTTTATTCTCTGAAAACCTTCATGGTTTTGTCTTTTTTTTTACTTTTTAATTTAATTTTTTATAAAATATTTATTCTCTCGCTCACAATCGAATGTGTCTATAATACCAACTATTCGTCTATAACAGAAAACCCGCCTCCGCCAATTGCATTGTATGCTATATGGGTATATATAATAAATTATTTACAGTAACTTCGGGAAGTATACGCTTCATCAAAGAAGAAGGTTATAATCTTACCCGCTCAGATGACACAAGTCCCACGGTAATCTCCGTATTAACCAATTCATATTATATACTTACTAAATAATACCTAACCGGACGATAATCCGCTAAATAAATCACTTGCAATCTATTTTCTAGTTATACGTATATTACGCTATGTGAAGGTAGTTTTCGCTAAAACAATAGGCGTGATAATAATCCGACTCGAATGAGCAACAGGCACGTGTATGAATAACATACAACATGGGACATAGGTAGGTACCTAAGTTTGTTGAAATCCTTCCTATCAATAATCACTAGACCTTTACTAGTGTTTCGTAAATATATCCCGTGTTACCCAAAACCGCTTAAATTGCATTATATACACTGTTCTAATTGAATGCTGTTATTTAGATATTATGTTGTTTAACTTAAAAATAGTAAAGTAATAATCAATTTCAAAGTACATGATATTTTTAAAATGTTTTATTTATTCATGACACTCAAATTAATTGGACATGTTATTAATATCAATACCATAAATATGTACGATTTAGGAAATGAAAGAAAACAATTTACTCAGATATACATGTTTTAATTTTTATAACAACTGATATTGAAAAATACAAAATTATATGTGCATAAAACATATTTGCACATTCATTTCAATCTTCTTAACTTAAAAACCCATTCTAAAGTAAAAATGTACTAACATTTATACAACCACATAAATGAAAAAATACGTTACACCTTAGTTATTATAATAAATAATAATGCGTTCAACTTTTCAAGCAGTCAATTCCATTGCACAAGAAAAAATGAACATATCATGTGCTTAACAATGTGATTATCGCCTAATTACATAACACTGATTATTACACATCAGTTTAATCCAGTTAATAATAATAAGAATACCCGAATACCATAATTTCTGTTTTGACTCTAACGTATTAATCATTATAACAATCAACAGACATCTACACAATGGCATCAAAAAAAGGTGCTATAACTTGTTTTAGTTATTCTACAGACAAAAACATTGCGTAATATTTTATACAACTAAATTACAGATTTCTTTGAATTTAAAGACATCATATCACATATATTTATAGTATTTTATGGTCATTTTAATATTTCTATAGCCACAAAAATTGTGGTTTTGAATAAATCATTAATAACTCGATTTTTAAGATAACGTTCACATTATAAAATTAACAGAATTTGTTTCAGCTGCTTTTTTATAAAATAACATAAAATAATATATAAGTCCGTCTTAAATGGAAGAAACTACTTTAATTTTTTTAATTTTCTTCCATGGTTAACTCAATCATATGAATAATATATTAATACAAGGTAACTATACTCAATTTAACGATTTATACACCCCACACATATACATCTTTAAAAAATCCTACACTACACAAAACCAACGAGTGCATATACATTTTTTTAAATAATTTAGAATAATTAAATGAGACCACCAAAATTATGTTAATTTATTTATTTATAAGTTAAATTAAAATTGTATAGGTATACATAGTGTAATTAATGTACCTATTTTAAAACGATATAATCTTAATACTTACTATAAATTGTAAAAAAATCAATTAAATATAACTTATTTAAGTATCAAACATTATTGCATTAACATATAATCACGCAATAATGTAAAATAAACTATCAGATTTTTAACTTTTAGTTATGTTAGCTATTTTGCAGAAAATAACGAATGACTCATAATATCAAAATAATAATAAAAACTGGGTTCAAAGTAATATATTATAATATGTTATCCTGTAGATTTAAAATATATTTTTTGTACCAAGTCTTTCATACATATTTATACTGGTACAGTGGTACCACATATCACAGTAAAATCAACTATACTTAAATATTTGATTAAAAACACTAAGATTCAAATTGATTTCTAAATAGGTATCAAACAATTGCAGAAAAAGTATTATATAAAACGAACAACGCATATAATATTATATACCAGGTATATTATACCTACTGCTATAATCTGCTTGTATATTTATAATTTTAAGTGATTTTAAAAATGTTCATTATTAATTCCTGTTTACTAGGAACCTATCTAGTAATCAATATTATAAATCAATAAACATGAAATAGGATGTGTACAGGAAAACATAGTCTAGTAACATTATACTAACATATTATTAAAATGTATGATATTATGTAACATAAGTAGGCACATAACTACTCAAAATTTCTTTATTTACAAAATTAGAAGATTTTATTATTTTTGTAACATTATTAATATAGAAAAACCTATATTGCAGATAATTATTAGAATATATTAAAAAATGATATAATAATTAAATTGTTAAAAACAAGCTAATACAAATTAGGTATTAAGTACATTAAAAAAAAAATTAATAACAGTTTATACTCTTGTACAATATATAATTTTATATACAGTGTATAATACCATGCATAATAAATGCATAATCTCACATAATTAATAATATATAGGTATATTATATACATAGAAAAAAATCCACATAAATCAAAGACAATTATATTATACAAAACAGCATCTACAACCAGAATGAAATTTTGTCTAGAATAACAATCGTATATATTTGTATAGTATCTACACATAATATCAGAATATAGTATATATTATACATATAGTTGTATAAATTATGTTAAATATATTATATTATATTTTAATATTATACTATCAATATTATATTATAATACTTTTATACATGTATATAACACAGTAAAATACTATCCGCGGAGGCCGTCGCCACAAAGTATACCTAGGTATATATAATATACATGATATAGCTGTGCTCTACATATTCGTCACGCGAGTGTTATACTTAATATAGAGTGGGCCGGAGGCTGGGTAGGGGAAAATATATGATGCAACTCTTTTGGACAAAATTCATCTGATCACGTATACGTACATAATAATAATAATATTATCACCCGGAGACCATAATATTATTTTGTTTCGGGTGGCAATAAAGCGGCGACCATATTATAGCGACAATCGGGGCCCCACACGTTTAACTGATATGCATTATGTATTAGAGTGGCGGCGGCTTGTATAGTGCATGCTGTCTATTGTCGGTGTAACTACTACAAAATATAGGCGGGCGAAAAAAATTTTTTTTTGAACGGTGAAAAAACTGTATAGTATGATTGAATCTGTATATGCTTGTTATATGAAAACCATTGGAAAAATATGATCACGGTGTTTTGGGTGAATATAAGGACTGACCGTGGTAAAAGATCATTTGTCACGGTTGCCCGGATCCAACTGACATCGAACAGTATAGGATGATGGTACATATAATATACAGTAGGCATACACACATATGTATACGCAAACTCATACACATATTATATTTATTGTACACATAAACACTATACATCAGGCCGTTAACCTCGTTCCATGTTCGGACACATGGTATAACTGACCAGAGGTTTACATAATGGTGTATTATTGTTATATATAAATATATATGGTTTTAATTGAAATACACGCAATAATGTACAGGACAAATAATGAAGAATAATTTTTTTCGTATAATATTATATTATTATCAGCTTTTGCTATACCTAATGCTATTGTAATATTATAATTTATAACCCACAGTACAAGAGAAGAAAAATAAATGTATAGATATAAAATAACAATAAACTACCTACTATATAATATAAATTATTATAATATTATGGTCCAAGCACGTGGCCACTACCCTAGAGATATTTTACGTCAAATGAATGCGGTGAATAACACAAGCGAAGATACAACAATAGATGATGAACACACGAATTTGACATACATTTTTTTATAACAGACAACGCATTAAAATGTAAATAAATTGCACGACGAATAATAATATAATGACCAACAAGTGGGCGAGGCAGCTAGGACTTCAGACGGATACTATATAGGTATACGAAGCATATATCCTTTTCCCTTAAAATAGAGGTATACCTAATATAATAATAATATATGTGCCATAAGGTTTATGCGTTCATGTCACAATTAATAATATCATGAATAATTATTTAGTATATAATGTACGTAACGTTATTTAAAGTAAATCATTATAATTTTAATTTGTTATACATTGACTATTTACACGCATTCACACACCACAATACTCAATACTCACCAAAAATATACAATAAGTAGGTATACCTACCATAGTACTATCATAAATTTAAACTTTAAAATACTTGATTTAGTTATAATATAATATGCTAAAAAATAACATGATTCATATAGTATGTAGTCTTATATGTGTTATATACAAATAATAAACATAATTTAAACTTCAATGGCATATTATTAAATATTGTCTATATTGAATTGAATCCTGGACTTTTTTAAACAAACTTGAATAGACGTATGCAGGGCAAGTATTATTTATGATACAATGAATACTGGTAGGGATTTATTGATGACATATTTTTTTTTTATATATTGTAGTAGAAAGCATGTAATTCGCCAGGATGAATGCTTTGGTCGCATTGTTCTGATACCTATCTAACGGAACCGTGTCGTTATACTGCTTTTGTTATAATGTTTTTTTTTTTACAATTCCTAATCGCGATTGCTATCGTGTCGTATATAGGCACACATTATGTGATATGATGATAATTTTTCAAAAAATATATTTAATTACTCATTGGCAGTGGTGTAATAGAAAATTAGTAAATAATTTAAATATTCTTCGACTTACATAATACTACCCACATAGTATACATACAACTCTAGATTTTTACTGAGATAAATAACTATACATTATTAATTATTAGTGTTTAAACAAAAAAAAATTAAATCTTATTGGGTACGAACAGTTACATTGTAACGAAGTAGATCTAATTAATAATCTTAATTTAACAAATAGGTTGTTTTCAGTGTAGATTTGTTGCGTATCAAAACATGTAATTGACGCATAACGGTATATTTTATATTTTGGTACAATGTTTTTGTGTATCCGCCTGAATGTGACTTTTTTCGAAAAAAAAAAATAATGCAATCACATCTATTGTAGACTAAAATTATAACATTTTTTTTTACTCGTATACACACTACTATACAAGAGATTGTAATTAATGAGATACCAAATGCCAGCTGGTGTTTCAATGTCTAAAAATGTTCTTACTACAGCTGCACATCTTTAAGCTCAATTGTACCAAAAAACAAGTAGACCATTTTATGTATAGAAAGTATTAGACGTGTTAGATTAGTTATAAAAAATATACACAGTGTAAGGGTAAAAAATAATGAAAAAATATACACAGATGAGGTTATTGCCATCATTGTATGACATCGAATTCGTCGTGCATGTTGAAATTTTGTTTAACGATAGAACACATGATGTCATTGACCACGTGTATTTGAAGAACACCGTATCAAACACCGTGGAAACTATTTGATATTATGCGGGCAAATATAGCTACAAATGTAATGAAAAACAGCATAATATATTGCAGACAAAGTGCTAGCCTAACAAAATATTGTTATTTTCAATTTGTTTCCGCTCAGAAGGTGCACTTTTTGGGATAGCCTAGGGCACACAAGCTTTGTTTACACCCTTCAATTGGCGATTTAAACATTGTGTATACTTAAGTATTATTTCTACTTTCCAGAGAAGAAATCAAATTTTTCAACAAATCAAGGTCGTTTAACAGACTGACACTATATACATATTATAAACAGTATTAATATCCTAAGTAAATATGCAAATATTTAGTTTAATTTTATATTTATACTAATAACCGTAAAATTTAACATTGAAAAATAAAGAACAAAATTAAAATTTGAATAAATTATACACTTAAATATATATATATATATATATATAATTTAATTACTATGGACACATTTAAAGAAGCATAATCTTGCCCAAGCTATATAATATGTTTTAAACTTTTCACAAATAAAAATATATCTGTTGATATCAGGACTACCTTGAATAGAATCGATGGAGGTGCGTACATAACGAAAAATTATTTAGCTATTATAAATATTAAAAAAATCAATAGAAATGTAAAATCTGAAACAACAGCGTAAATATCAAATATCAAATATCAAAATTAAAATTCTATATATTACTACTATACCTAGGCTTAACTAAAGATATCGGCAATAATGTAGCCTTTTGATAACAATTTATATTAATTTTTATTATATGTAATCTATTAATCTATTTATTTTTGTATTTTGTTATATTATTACCATACATATATCTATCATGGGTAAAAGAACATTGAATAGTACAGTTTCAAATGCAATTATTATTGGGTACTATTAATTAATAATATTAATAACATTTTAAATCTATTAAATGTATTAAATGTAATACTTAATACATGTTTTTTTCTCATTTCCAGTAAATACTAAATAATTTCAATGGAAAGACTGAAATCAACATTTATTTTATTTTCCTTTGAAATTTCAGTTGGCAATCACAATCTACTCACCTTACTTATTTAAAAAAGGCCGGTTATACCTGCTACACAGACAACTTACTGAGTGAGCAGGAAATATGAATTATATAATAATTATAATGGTTGAAGGTTTAGGTTGCACCCTCGGTGAAAACAGACTGGACACGTATATGGGTTTAAAGTTATTAGAACACATCGAAATATAAGTCATACAACTCAATTAAGCTTATCATTTATAGAATGAACGGTATTTTTTTATCAAAACCATTATAATACATTAACTTCAACATAACCTTAAACTAATACTAAAATTATTTTTTATATAATTCAATAATTATAATTTATATAATTTTAAACGAAAATCTATTCATAAAGTCGAATTATCTACCTATACTTATTGCGAATTAATAGTCAATACTTAGGTATAGGTACTAATTTATCAATCTTGTTACGATTTCTAATAATTTCAATTTATTTTTAAGGACCTAAATCCATTTGTTATCTTAAAATGATTTTTTAATGGAGAAAACTTCACTGAATGTCAAAACAGCCAAACCAAGGAAAAAATACCACCTGAAGAATCAAAATACGGAGAAAGTATAAACGTAGGAAGGTCGCACACTATTTTGCAGTGTTGTGACCAATGTTCACTGTTCCGCGTGATATCAATTCTAACTGATCGAATGTTAAATTAATTAATAGGTAAGTAATCTGATGACACTGTAGAAAAAATATATGATTGTACAGCGACTATAGTGAGTATATTATATTATTGGTATACCTAGTATAAACTATAGGTACATTACATTTATGATTTATAATAATATAACCATAGCCGGATATTTGGTCATATCCGAGGGGGGGCTTAACATTTTTGTCTTATCCATTAGCGTAAACATACATTTTTAAACGCTTCAACCTACTAACTAGTAGCTACTCAGTACTCCTACTTCATTATAGCAGTGGCACCAAGTTTATATAGGTATATTAAATATCACAATTTATTTTGACATCTAGTGGGGTTTGTTACATTCAGAGGGGGGGCTTAAGTCCCCCCCCAATATCCGCCTATGAATATAACACTGATTACGTGATATCGTAGAAAAACGAAACCCAACACCGTCTGAAAATGTATACTATTATAATGTGTTACTATATATTAATATAGTTTTCAAATTCAAAAATTCTTAATGGTCTTTCTTAAGTAAATAATCTTACCTATTCCGCATTTTCAATTATTAAAAGCTTATTATTTGATTCACCTTGTGTATTATATGTGTCTGTATAATATGTGTAAACACATTACATTGAACCAAAGGCTTTAAATTATGAACGTACATTTTTAACTTATATCATATTTTATACGGTCTAATGTACTATTGTAGGAATGAACAACCGTTAGGGCGACCATATAGTCAAATTCGTATTACAATAGTATTAACGGACAATTAGATTGCTTGTAGCCAAACACAAGAGAGCACGACTAATTTGATAATTATCTCGCTGGTAAAAACTTTTTAAAAAGTAACATGAACACTTATTTGTACTTAGGGTTTATAACAAAGTTTATAATCATTTAAGCTGAGAATGCATATAGATAATATACAAAAATCAACTTGATAATTATTCATTTATCAGGCTATATGACTTGGTTAATTGCAAAGAATATATCACATACATGGTACTTTATTTTACATTAATTATATTATGTAATGACTATTATAAGAAATTCTCTATCTCAATAAATGTAGTTCCCCGATGCATACTGCAAACTACTACTGTGCTACTTATGAAGTAATGAACAAAATTTTAATCAGTGTAGGAAAGTTGCATCCGAATAAAAAATATTCAGGAAAATTGATAACGTCAATTTTTGACCCATCGTACCTATTTTTTTTAACCTAGTTTTCCCTGACAATAAATAACTAATAACTACTTACCTATATAATAAAATAGATACCTTTGGTTTAAGCAAATTCGAAATAAAAATATATATATATATGCATAACAATCGTTATTATTCGTATCATTAATGCAATTTCCTTAAAATTGAAAGTATAGATATACTTTTAATTGATCATAAACTATTATATAATTAAAAAATTAAAAGGACTTTCATAAACATTTGAATTTTAGTCGTATATAAGTTTAAATTATATCGATTTAAAATATTTACAAACGATATTTTTTGTTTTAATTTCTTTGGGTGGAAAAACAATTAATATTACTCATTAGTTAGTTTACACAATTCAAATAAAGCTTAATAAATATGTAGAAACGGACATGCATATATAGGTATAAGAGTAGTAGATTTGTTACCAAAATTAATGAAGTTGGATACTTAAACTCATCAAATATACACCAATAACGGTATTACTGACTAACAACATAATTTATGAATATTTACTATACACAAACATTGAGATGTCGAAATTAAATCTGTCATTTTCAAAACGTATGACAACCAGAAATACAATAAGTGTGAATACAAATACTATAAACTTTAAAGGTGAAACGAAACGATTCTATTGTTAAAGTGGTTTAAGCAAATGTAATGAACAGTAGGCAATTTATAACAAGCAATAAAATTCAGTCAACAACCAAAATACTTTGTAGAAGTAATAAAACTGTTAGTAATAAATGTAACAGATTTATTTTTCGATAATATATTTTGAGAGAAAAAAATAATAACCATAATATTATACTTCATAATATTAAGAAAATTTAGTTCAAGTATTATTTAGAAGCTACATGTAATCCACGTGATCTAGTAAAGCCTAAAATATGAACAAAAAATAGTTAAATTTGAATCTTTTTTTTATTACCTATCAAAAGTACATCATGGAATAATACAATGAAAAACTAAAGTCCAACCACAGTAACAAAGCAAAATTACTAAAATATATTAAATAATTTGATACAAAACTGCATGAATGTGTATTGTAACATTTCTTTCTTATCAAAATAAATTAATTCACCTAGATTAAATACATAGAAATTGGTATGACAATATTTAAAAATTCTTGATTAATTTATAAATATATATATATATAATATCAAAGTGAAAACTCGGAATATAAAAATATAGCGTAAACCAAGTACAGGAACAAATTTAAATTTAATATCTTACACACTTGTATTTAATCGATGGTAATAAAAAAATCACAACACAGAGGCAAAAGATTGAATAATAATAATAACTATAAGTGAATGTACCTATGTAAATATTTATATAAAAACATTTAATAGCTCATTAAGTCATAAGCATAACTAATATTTTATCAGTAAGTCACACATAAGTCCAACACAATTAGAGGTATCGATCGTAACCAAATAATAAACTATGGAAGACCCAAAGGACACTAAATCAATACGTTCAAGTTTTTAGTGTTTATAATAATGATACATATAAGTGTTCAATAAAATATCGATCAAATATGAACATTTTATTTTGGTTAGGTGCCCACCTACTGACATAATAAGGTGTAGGTTAGTTTATAATACCGATTAATACTTAAAATAGTTATAGAGTCTCTGAATACTTATATTGATTTTTGGCCCCAATAATTTAAGTCCATTGCACCCGATACCTATTATTATAGGTACCTAATATTATGTTCACCGAACAATATTAGTTTTTTCCTCACATTTTAAACTGCAATGAGCACTACACCTCGGCCTAAACTTGGTATAATTATTGTGACACAATTCTACAATTTTTAAAGCATAAAAATATGTTAAGATCTTTTTGGATATTTAAAGCAATACCTACGGAGTAACAAAAAATATTGTTACAACATCCAGTAGTTGAAAAAAATTTAACAAATGACCTCAAAGTCTCAAAAATTAAAGGTTAGCAGCCCGATGAAAGTAAAACTGTGGTAGTACGACACCAAAGGCCAATGTCAATTTTTTTAGTGTAGAACGATTTGGCATCAATTTGTTTTACAATAATTGGCAATCATGTCTATAAAACGAAATGTCTACTTACTCTTCATAAATCCGACCAAAATAATTATCCAAATAAATTCGTCACAGCTGATCCGAATATATAATATAATATAATATAATAAAATAATTTTATAAATTAATAAATCCTAAGCATTAAGACAAATATAGATATAAATATTTATGCATTGTAACTTGTAGGTTGTATTACAACATAAGGTATAAAAACTGTTAAAATAAAAGGAATGCGACCCATTCTAGTAACGAATTCCAGATGTTATAGAAATAACCCATAAGATTTTCTATATTCATTTATAGCTCTCAAGGGTTAATTCTGTACTGTTACTCTCCATGATACAGAAATTTATATTGATATGAAACGTTTCTGCTTTTCATCGGCTTTCGTCTAACATTTTAAAGAAGGATACTATCAATCAGGTAAACACTAAAGACTAGAGTGTGTGCATTCTGTCGACTGGAAATCATAAAACTTTCATGACTTCCGTTTTAATAGTCCAGCATATTATGTTCTTGAAGCGAAACAGACCAAAACTAATGGGTTATATACTCGCATTGTTACATCAAAATGAAATATTGTGTATGCATATTTTATAAATACATAAATAATTTAAGTATCATAAGTTAATGCCGGTTAATGCCAACACGTTTAAACAAAGATATACGTCCATCAGTTCATAGTACACATGCCTAATAACTTTAAACCCAACTCCGCTACATTACTATACACAGTTATAATATTAAAAATTAATAATATAATAATTAGGATACATCTTTTATAATTTTTCAAACAAGGCTTTTATGGCTCTTCACAAAATCCATACTTTTCCCGTTTTTTGTTTTATTGCACTGCACCGGGATAAGGACATAAGAAGGTACTTGTCATGTCCATTGCAACAGTTGCGTCATTAAATCATAAATTGTATACCTACCTATTGGTTATTACATTGCGATACAGTATAAATGTATAATATATCAACGAGAGCCAGCACGTTGGAAAAAAATAGTAGGGCATTACATCGTCGGTGCTGGACAAGGCGGTAGTCCTAGTTAAACAACCCGTGTGGACGTGGACGTACAGTGGTAATAACCGCACGAGGCGGCCGAATTCATTCAAATACAATTGTAATCACGATTTGAGGAGTCACACGCAAGTGTGACCGGAAACCGATTACATTATTACAAGCATGACCTTCATAGGCTCGTAGCAAAGATGGGTAATCGGTCAAAAATTTTTTTTTTGTATAGGTACATAATATTACTATTGATTAAATCAAAAATAAAATAATTCTAAAATTTTAAATCATACACAACCAACAAAAACGTAATATATAGGTAACCTATACATAGTATATATAGCTATAAGTTATATAATAGGTATATAACATTATATGAGAGAATTAAATAATATATAGAATCATAAATGCACAGCGATAAATGTTATACTTATATGTAAACAAATTGGTAGGTATATAATAACAATAAAAAAAAACCTTTCCCATCGATCA
>PVMI01077311.1:0-23459 GCA_008528875.1 Aulacorthum solani
ACATTTTATATACTATAAAATAAAATCATGATGTGTAACAAAAATTGAAAAATCATCAATATTCACTTTATATTAAAATTATTGAAAACAGACATCTTATCATATAGCAGAATATGCTAATATTAGAGATCAGATATTTATACGTTGATGAAAATAAAAATTTGTTCACATTCATCGTAGATGTTAAAATTTATTTGACTATCTGATTGTGAATGTATGTGTCTTAAATTCGTAGATCATAATATTACTTTTATTAGTAATATTTTTAATCACTTATTATTAAGCAACTAGTGAAGTAAAAATTTGTACTAAAAGCTTATTGTCATTTTTAGAATGAAAAAAAATTTTGTTTGCACCTAAAAGTACAAATGACTTAATTGTTTCTTGTTTAAAAGAAAAGAACGGTAAAATGTAAAAACTATATAATGGTTTTAATGACATTGTAAAACGCATCGATTCAAAGTGAGGACATATCAAATGTGGTTAGGTTTGAATAAATATTTTTGTATATCAATCTTTAATGATACATCGTGGCCCGTGGGGAGGTTCTATTCGTGGTGAATAGTCCGGCGGCGAAGTGGTCGCGGCGAAGCGGTCAAGGAGAAACGGTCTGCGGTGAATAGTGGGGAGGTGAAACGGTCGTAGCGAATTGGCTCAGGCGAATCGGTCGCGGCGAAATGTCCTAGACCCTACCTAAATTGTTTTCATTTTTAAACGTAAATACAGTTTTTCAATTTTCCAAAAATACCAGTTTTTTGGTATTGTATTATTTTAATACTTTCCAATTTTCCCAAAAAACCGGCATTTTCATCTCTATAACTACACAAGTCTTTAAAATGTATTTTAGTTTTAAATCAATTTTGAATGTTTGCGATAAATTCATGCATGAAAAAATAAGTAAAATTAGTAAATTGAATTTATTAAAAAGTATTAATGAATATTGCTTTAATATTTTCAATAAAATTGTTAAAATGTTCAGTTTTTGACTAGTTATTTTTTTCAAACTTGAAACCTGATGAGCAAACTGAAGAAATTAACTTGGATTTTTAAAATTTTTTTTGTCGTTTAGGATACCAAACTACAACTTTTCAGGACTATGGTGATTCCAAAATAAAAAAAAAATATTTTTGTAGACCCAATCTTGTGCCTATTAGTACCTATCAATGAATTGAACACAAGATAGAAAAATATTAAAATTTTCTTGAGTATTATTAATTATTTTCTATGTTACTATTAAGTACTATCTGTTATTTTACTGTTTAATTTTTAAATTAATAGAAACCATTAATTTTGATAGAAAAATCCTTGTAATTTTTATTTTCAAATAATAATTTATAATATACTTTATTGCACAGTTATTTCTTTTTAGCATAATATGATGAAAATTGTTTTGTAGATTAAATTATTATTATTATAATAACTTTAATTTTGTTGTTATAATTATCATATTTTATAAATTGTATTTATTAGTTGTATAATATTAACTATTATATCTATGAGCTCAAGTCAAAAGTAATTTCCTTATTTATTAAGAACAAGTCAGTGCTCATCAAAGTCTTGAATTTAATTTAGATTATTTTGTTTTTACAAATTATTAAAAGTATCATTTTAATTGTGTTGTTATAATTTGTTTAATCATCATTTTTTATTAAATAAATTATTTCAATTCTATCAAGTATAATTATGTTGTCGTACATAAATAAATAAAATGCTTATGAATTATAAAAACGGTAATTTATTGTACCTGAAGTTATGTATTGTTTCTCCATAGGGCCAACATTTTTTTCTATTATGATTTTTAATGGCCAATATAAATATAAATCCTTCAACACTAAGATAAAAAATTCATATGCTAAAATGTAGGGTTAACGATACTTACATTTATCAAACAATTGTACAAAAAAAAAAATAAATAAAAAAATAAAACTGATAAAATGTTTAAAAAAAATATGTTTTATTCTTAATTTCACAAAAGTGATTAAAAGAGACATTGGCCTTTTTACCACAAATACCATATTATACTTTTTTTATTTTAGATGGTTTTATTGATCAAATATTTATTTTCCTGAACGGAATTTTAAAAATTATATAAAAGCTAATATGTATACAAATCATAAAATATAATTTAATTTTAACTGTGGATTCTAAAACTTCAAAATGCTCCAACCTTCATGAATTTTTCCAAAAAATGAAACAAATTGCCTTACATTACAAATTATTACAGTTTTTATTATCAGAGCCTTTTTTTGGAAATTTTGATTCCAATGTATAAACATAATTTCCAAATTTCTAAAAACCAATTTGCAATTATTTGCAATTGATTTGCTTAATATTGACTTTGGTTTGGATCGGATCGGACAAAGTGGGGGAGGCTAACTTCTCGGTCATGATAAAACGGATTTTAAAAGATATACCTAAAGTGAGATTACAGGCGTTGCTTTAAAGAGAAAAAACGAAAATACTATAAAAACGTCCGACGGTTGAGTCGAGAATTGCACTCGATCTTGAAGAAAAAAAGAATACCTACCTACTTAAGAGTACCTAATCGAGTATTTATCTATAAAATATTATAATTTATAAGGATTATCGACATACCTATTGTAATTCAGGATTTATATGGATCTGATAAACGAGAACCACTTGAATCTTTGAGGACGTCATAACAGTGTACTTAATATCATTATTATAGGTATCTGGTAAGTAACACTCCTAACCGTGTACAATGCAACAAAATATTCAGTCCGACTCCTCAGTCATAGGCAGTGCGTAATTGGCATACAGATACAGCTTGGTGTAATAGGTAGTAAATAATTATATATTTAATAAATATTTACGATACCTACGATAATATTATATGTAGGTACCAATTCATATATCATTAAAGTGTCTGTACTGTATATTTTAAGAGTCGTATAATCGTATCCGTATGCTATATTACTTTTAATTATCCGAAGATATTGCTTCGTTAAAACAATTTCAATATTACATTTTACATTGTTTAATTGCGCTT
Source organism: Aulacorthum solani (assembly GCA_008528875.1). Classification (NCBI taxonomy): domain Eukaryota; kingdom Metazoa; phylum Arthropoda; class Insecta; order Hemiptera; family Aphididae; genus Aulacorthum; species Aulacorthum solani. The sequence goes on from PVMI01077311.1 coordinate 3,011, forward strand.
TTGAAGTTTGTTCATATTGTTATTTGTTGATGCATTGTTTTTTTGTTTCGATCTTCAATCGTCTTACCTATATTGATGTCATGGCTGTTGAATGCATAGTTCGGCGTACTACTACAGCATATAGGTGCCGCCGTGGCGGCTATAGAAACAGTGGACCGAACGTTTCGTCGTCCTTCGAATACGTCGCCACTCGCCACTCCGCCTGAACCGCGATTATGGATAGATAACAATATCATACAACAACTGATGATGTTTTATTATTTATCGCCTGATAACACGTTTGATAATTTAAACCACTTTGATAGTGATCGAGATAGTTCCGCAGTATTTCGTGAGCAAAATATATCAACGACGTACGATTCTGCGGTTGTCATCTCCTGTCCGACGGTCGATCATTTTGCGGCGTTTTGCTAAGTCACAACAGTTTCACTTTACTCTTCTTTGTTGGGCCACCATCATAACAATATAATATCGTCACTGTTCTTCGTCTGTCTTGTCCGGCGCTCCACCGATGGACCCGTGTCACCGACGTCGGCTGACACGTTGGATCGATCAAAAACAATGTTAGAATTCAGAGTGCAGAAAAATGTTTAGTAAAAAAGCACAAACGGACGTGAAGAAATCGGCACACAAGATATTGGACCCGAAAAAAGACACAGCCACCAGATTCAAACATTTAAAATTTTTATTGGGTACGTTTTGGGTTTTTAAGAACATCAACAATATTGTGCTAGTTAAGTTTGGTACAAAGTCCCGTTTTGTGATGAAAACCATCTAATGACATGGTATTTGTTTTTGTTTCAGACAACAGCGACGAAAATGAATCCAAACATTTGTTCGAAAGCAACTACAGCAGTATCTATCAAATATTTTATGAAAGTTTCATAAGTGTTGAAGCCAATTTGAAACAAAGAGGTAGATAATGATTTTTCTTTCTATATCTTGTATAGTAATATTGTGGTTTTATCATACCAACAATATCTAATTGTTTATTAGACATAATTTTTTGGGGATTTTTTAAAATATTTTTAAATTATTTACTTATAAAACAATAACAAAAATCAATTTTTCAGAACTTTTTAAATTAAACTTATAATATAATTTTGTATAAAGTTTCTTTTGACTAAATTAATGTTTCCAGAATGAGTCGCAAAGCATCAAAGTAGTATAATATTTTGAGATAATCTAACAACTTCTGATTACCTACCTAATATGTTATTTTCATTCTCTAATATTAAAAAAAACTAGGTTCTTGAGTTATTTTTTATTTATTTACTTACGTTAACTGTTGTTATTGTTAATGTTCATATATTTTATTCTACGTATTTTTGCAGTGACTAAAATTCATAGAGATGAACTTGATACAATTCTAATAATCTTAGAAAAAGTACTAACATTGTGTCCAGAAATTGTAGCACAAAGATGGCAATGTCACAGTATGTGTATGATCATTACCAAATTATTACATCCAGAAAATTCATGGCGATTGAGGCGTGATGGCATCAAGTAATTATAATTAATTGCATATAAAGTCAATTTATAAGAATTATTTCAATCTTGTGTTTTAATAATTGTTGTAAATACTTAGGTTTTTTATTTTATGGTATCAAATTTTGGGACATAATGCACCTGACTCAGTGCATGCAATATTTGCAACACTTGTACCTGGATTCTGTAGTCCAATACCCGAACATCCCGGATTGGCAGCACTCTGGAATAACCATTCATCTTCTATTAATTTACATGAGAATTTTTTGAGTAAGTAACATACTACCAATATTAAAATTATTATTTATACTAAATTTTTTTTTCAATTTAGGCCCAGTTGGTACTGTAGAAACTAATCTTTTATATGCACCACAAATGGGTGAAAAGCAGCCAGATGATATAGTCAAATACTATTTAGAATCCCTTCTAGAATTAATGGTTAATCAGGTAATAATTATAAATGTATCTATCATTTATCCCATGAATAACTAAGTATTTACAGACATTAGAAAAAAACTAATAATAATAATAACATTGTTTTACAAATAAATTAGAAGTCAATTGTGTAGTAAGATATACAAATTATTTTGTATGTAATTTTCTATGTTGCCAAAACTTATCGCTAAATATTTAAAATATTGCCTAACCTTACATTACAAATACATATTTTTGACATATTAAAAGTTATCAAGGTATTAACTATGTTTTTTGATCAACTGGCACCATTCTTCATTAAACTGATCATGAGTCATGTTAGTCATGTTCAAATTAGTTGCAACTTTAGTTTTCTATTGTATAGGTTTTTATAAAACGTCAGTTCTCCAATAGCTTTTGTGTGAAAATGGGTTACTGGATCTGCAAACTATTGTTTATCATTTCATTTTGTGAGCATAACCCTATTGTGGAGAAGCTCTCGATTCATAAAAATAAATAAATCCTCTTTTTTAAATTAGTGTTTGATAATTAGTATTACTGTTACTCTCTCGTGTTTAGGTACAATAAAAAACTTCTTACTAAAATGTTATCAGGAAAACGCTAACATCCAAAATGTGTCCTTTACAAGTTTTCTAGTATTTAATACGCTTGCAAAGTCTGTTTTCCTAACTTGCTTGTATATTATATAAACAATAGAAAAGTCTCCTTTTTATTTGTTTGTTTATTTCTGGCTACCATTGATTACCTTTTGATAGTATATCAAAAATATAATATGAAGTCAAACTTTGTATTTAATTTTACCATTCCTCAACACAAATTTCTATCTTACCCAGATTCCTTAAAATTCTTAGAAGTTTTCAAAAGCGCTGGGAAAAACTAAACAAAAATAAAAAAATGTTGGTTTTTGTATGACTGTAAAAAAAATTACCATACATTCATACAGTTTTCACTGAATATTAATATTAGTATTTTCTATACAACATATAATTTTTAAAAAAAAATTACTCATTTAGAGCAAGGTACTAAGCATATGAAATGCTCAATTATCATTAGTTTTTTTTTTTAAAAATAATGTTGACTGAAAAATTTTTGCACTGTCAAAAAACTTAAAAATGTTAATGTAAAGCTTCTTGTAAGTTGTTGTTAGTGAAAAAAAAATTGAGTTTAAATCCTCAATATTTTTTTATGAGCGGTTAAATTCTAAACAATCAAAAAATTGTAAAAATCACAAAAATTTGCAAATTATTTTAAGTTAGATATTTATAAAAAAAAAAATTTATATATCTAAGATTTAAAAATGTAATACAGAATTTGTTATAAGTTTGTGAACCTTTATCAAAAAAAAAAAAAATGGTTGCCAGAAATTCAAATTAAATTTTTATGAGCTTTTTAAGTTCTAATTTTTACAACATTGGATACTCACTCGATTTTTAATGGAGTGATTTTCTTATTTTGTTGTAATTCAAAAACAAATAACCGTAGATACTTGAAATTTACATCAAAATAATGCGTAATTTTAACATTGTCTATACATGGTAACATTTTTAAAATATTTGAACTTGTTTCTATAAATCTATAAATGTCAAAAATATTTTTCGTCGAGTTTAAAAGCTTAAAAATTAAATATCCTAATATAATTATAATAATAGTTAAAAGATATTAAAAATACATAGGCATTTTTATAACCATTTAAAGTTTAAATTTTAACAAAATTTACAAATTATCAAGGAGTTAAAAATTTATAAAAAGTTAACTTTTATAGCTAATGATTGAAAATTTAAAACAATATTCCATACAAATAGTCAATTCTGTAACTAAAAAATATAAAATCACAGTTTTTTGTAGTTATTTTAAGTTCAAATTTGGACGAAATTACATATTATAAATAACCAAGAATAACAATTTTATAGGTTAACTAGAATATTGATTCAAAATCAGTTTTTGACCAAATTGATTTTGTTTTTTTGATGCAATTCAATAATTAATGACTGTTAAAACTAACCATTTTTACCATTTTGTGGTGTTATTTACCAATGTTTGAATTATTCAGACTTTTTTTGTTTTGTTTCAATTTATGATTTGAATGCTTGAAAATTAAATAAAAAGTTAATGCTTAGTCCCAATTTTTCGTATGTACTTTTGATGCTATTATTTTGAAGAAATTGTCCAAAATCACAAATATTGCCATAATATTTTCTAATTAAAAGTTCATAAAATGTATGGTTTCACTACCTAAGGCTTTAAAATACAGAAGTTCCCATAAACGTTCCTTACTGGAATTAAAATAACTGTATAATTTAATAATTGTTATATACGTAGATAATATGTTATAGTTTAAAGCCTTAAAATGGTAGTCAAAATTTTGAAATTTTCATTTAAACAAAATTTTGAAAATTTAAAACCTATAGATTAAAAATTGTTAGTATTTATTCAAATATCCGGTTTTGTCAACATATGTACTTCAGATGTCTTTAAAAGTATTGTGACTATTAATTTTTTGTATATTAAAATTGCTGTAAGAACAATTTATGTAAAACCTTTAGTTGTAAAGTGATTGATAAAAAAATATCATTATGTCAATATTTATAGAAAAAATTTCAAAAATAGTCTAGAAATAGTTTTTAATTAAAATTAAATATTTTGATAACTGTATAGGTTATAGAAAATAATAATATAAGTAATAGTAATATGTCTTAAGTTTCTAATGCTATAAAAATAACTAAAATCAATAATTAATTAAAATCGGTTGGATACATCAGATTTGATTTTCAAACCTTCATAAAAAATTGATTTGGCTTTATACTTGAATTGCTTGATGGTTTTTAAAAAATATGTTGAAAATAACAAATTACAAATCTTAATAATTTAATCATACAAATTTACAACAACTTTTATAACATATTATCATGTTTTATCCTCATTTCTTATGTGGGTGAAAAAAAAATGTAATTAAAATAAATTAATTTACAGTAAAACCTTGCTTAAACAGAACTTTGGTAAGACGGAAACCCCAGTATTACGGAATATTTTTTTAGTCCTGTTTCAAATTACATATAATTTTAACCCGCCAAGACAGAAACCGTGCCAAGCCGAAAACGGACACGTTTTTGTAATAAAAGTCGATGAAAACCCTAGCTAAGACAGAAATATAACATTATTTTCATGTAATAAATTTATTTTCGTATTGTCGATTCAAAAACTCATACGAATTTTCCCTCACAGTGTCCAATAATAATCTTTTGTATTTGACTTTGAAAGCCAAGGCGAGTGTGTGGAACTATACTCCTTACGAAATTAAAAGAAATACTTAATAACCAATTTTTTTCAAAAAATATAATTATGTATTATTAAAGTATACTGGCTAATAATTAATATGTAATAAATAAGTATAAATATAAAATTAAGTTTAAAATACCTATAAATTGTATGTATTATGTATAAACTGGTTTAAAATAAATATGTAATCTTTAATTTAATTCAATTTAATATTTTTTTTTTTTGAAAACCCGTTAACACGTAAAAATGTCATGGTCCCATGCGATTCCATCTTATCGAGGTTTTACTGTAGTATGTATACACATAATAGTAAAAATGTACATACTGCATTCAATTGTTAATCAACATAATATTATGTATTATTCTGATAATTTTTCATAGGTAGTAGGTACTATGGTTTTTGAAGAAATAAAGTACTATAAATAAATTATTAATTATAGGTCCCACGTATAATGTGGAAAGATTTGAAGAACTGTCAAAGACGATGTTTTAATTATTTATTTGAAAAATTCAAACAATTTTATTTACCTGCTATTTTTCCGGATTACTCAACAGCTACTAATGTTTACAAACAAACAACAGGTTAGCATAAATCAAATCTAACCTATTATATAAAATTGAAATTGAAAATTTTAAAATCACTTTTATTTACAGACTTACCAGATTGCTCTAATCAAAGCAGAAATGATACCAATAGTAGTTGTCGAGTATGTGTGATAAAATGGCTTGCTGGATACACTCAAGATATTAAACAAAAACACTACTCAAATATTCCTTTGATATCAAAATTTATTGGGTACATTAAAAGATTAAAATTAATTGTTTGTCAGTTGTAATATTAAGAGGATATAACATCTGCGTGGTTGTCTCCGTCTTACAAATATTGAACATAGCAATTTTCATTCAGTAGTTCTAATTTTGTGTTGTTAGCTTTAATAATAGAGTGATTGGCCTAGTTTCAGATATCAAACCCAAATATTATTGAAATATCCAATGATAGAAAAATGATTGTAATATTTGGCTGTAGGTCAATTTACACTAATACTAACAATGTAAAATTTGAACTTCTGAACTCTAATTTGTTACGTTGCACAATTTATCTTCACATTATGTACCTTGTCCTCTAAATTTGTTCCCTAATGATGATTAATTGAATTAGTTATAATTCAACAGATTTAAAATCAAAATTATCATCAAGTATTCCAAATAAAAATCATGATTTACTTATTTTTCAATAAATAATAATAAATATTTGTTACAGAGACAAAACTCAATTAGTAGCTTTTGAAATTGTGAGGGATACTTTGTACAAATCAAGAGAAAACGTGAATTTAATACATGAAATATTTCGTCAGGCATTTTTATTGAATTTTAGTTGGGCTATGGCAATAAGGAGAACTATTGCTGTGTACAAAGATTGGATTCAACTAAGTGTATGTTTATTTAAGACAATGGTATGTGTAATTGTACATTAATTATAACAATTTGGCCATTATACAGGTGTCTCAACAACCTCCTTTCATGTTGGATCCAGAAATAACTAATGTACACATGTCTAGTTTAGATGTAAGTTGAATCATTTTAAATTATTTAAATTAAAAAGATTAGTAAACACTTTTTCATATTTTATCTAGCATAATGCAGAAGAAATTCCACCAGTTAAATACGAACCAAAATATGGTGATATTAGAGCAGGATTTCAGGTAAAATATTTAATGATCCGGTATATAAGTATATTGTTTTTACTAATAAATGAATGTCATCATTTAAATGGTTGAAAATGTAATTCTTAATTAATATTATGTTCCAGAATGTCATTCAATTATTTATGACGAATGCATTACACGTATTTGTGGCCCAAAGTGGTACTGAGTATCCAATGTTGTTGGAAGAGCAAGTGGATACCTGCAAACGAGTTTTGAATATTTATAGATATATGGTCATGCACACATATATGTCTTTAAAAACTTGGTAAGACATTTTACTTATTCCTTTTATTTTATTATGCCTTATAAATTATTATTTTAAAAAATACATTTTAACTTAAAAGTTTGAAATATGACATAATGACATAAAATATATATTATCTTACTGAATATTATTATCACCTGAAATTGTAAATGTTCCCTCTTATTGCATGTAACTTAAAACATAGTAATTTATATAATATCAACTATATAAAGTTTTCTATCTTCATGAAATTTTTACCTCAAATAGTGCCATAGTGGTATATATAAAAAAATGTATATTGCAATTCTATATTTTTCACTCAATATCTTAATGTAATGGGGTATATCATTACATTTGAAATTAATCATTTAATATACTTTCCACTGCTGATAACATATTTTCAATTAACAAATGTCAACTGGGAGGTAAATTGCCTTAAAATTAGCTAAAAATTGATGAATTGGTAGATATATAATTGTAAAAGTTCTATATTTTATAATATAGACTTATAGTGCAGAATTGTAAATAATATACAAATTGATGGTAAAATTAAGGTTTTACAGTATTGTTCCAACAGTTATAAAGAATACTATGAAAAAACAATATTTCAATTTAGTTTATTATATGTTTACTTTCTGACAACATAACTTATAACTTTATAATTGAATTTGTTTTTCAATATAATTGTGCTAAAGTAATAGTTATAATAAAATCATAACCACATTCAAATTTATCATAGTAATAAACCTGATCTACAAGACCCACTAAATAAAAAATGTAGTTGCAAGAAATTACCTACACAAAGTCAACAACCTTGCCACAAATACTAATAATTGACTGCATTTGTTAGTTATTTGCAAATTTTAAGTTTGAAAGGAAAATACAACCACAATAAACATCTGTTAAATTTTTAGATTTTATAATTTTATTGTTAGCAAAGTTATGAAACAACCAATTATACAAGGATTTGTTTGGATGTTTTTAATAGTTGTAGTATCAATATTAAATACCTGGAAAAGGATATATGTTATATTAAAAATGTTTTATTTGAATAATTTATACAGGGAGCAATTACTAAATGTTCTATTACGGATAACTACACTTGTTTTGAATAAAAAACCACCTAGGCGGAAAGAAGACACTTTATCTGGAAAGTTAGCTCCAGCAATATTTCAGGTAAGAATAATGGCACTTTTAGAACATGTCGTACTCGCATGTATTGTCTCTGTTTAACACACGTATAACATATGAAATCTACTTATAATATTCTTACTACAATGTATTAAATCATTATTGAATTATTCAAGTACTTATAACTTTTAAAATAAACTCATGGAAAGTTTATATTATATTCTTTTTTTTTCAAATTCGATTATGGGTAATATTAACTATAAATAAATTTCAGTGCAAAAATGATTACTCCCATAACTTGGTACTTGAATTTGATAGTAAAAACCCTATACGTGTGTGTGTGACAGAGATTACACATGTGGGCATGATGTCCTCTTAAAGTATCTTTGGTATAATCATAGTTAAATTTAATTAAGTTGTATTTTTTCACTGTAAATTTGTTTATAATGTTTAGGTACATATTATTTCTTATATATTTAAATATTTATAAATGCTAGAAAAGGCTAGTTGCTATTAATTTTTGATCATCTCGGATTAAAAATTTCTTTAGGCATAAAAATAAAGTATTTTAGTAATCATCCCTGCTGGAATTTCGAAACAAGCAACATTTTCAGGTATATTCATTTAAGATGTTATTGTCAAATAAATGTTACCAGCATGAAAGTATTTGTTTGGTATAAATTAAGAGATGAATTCATTATTAATAATTAATTGATTTACCTAAAGTAAAGTAACTTTACCAAAGGTATTATTTCCTTTTTAAAATTATTATCACAAAACCCTGGTCACTATAGTATAATTTAACCCATTAGTGAATTAATTGATCTATCCTAACTCAATTGGTTTTAATTTTTATGAAAAATCATAATGTCTAACAAATTTGCCTGTAAATGTAGCATGACATTCAATATTTATATAATTATATGATTTTATATACACACAAACATTATTCCAATATGAATTTAATAATATGATAAAGGTATGAACGAAATTGGCATTTATAAACGAGCATGCTCTTAGCCACATTAATGTGTCTAACTTTGTTTTAGCTATGAGTGAATGTTTTAAGTATACACAACATACATGTATGCAGTGTTATAAGACACTGCGGTTAACTAACTACTACCTTAGTACATTTATTTTGTTATGTTTCTCATAATAATTTAAAAGTGTTCAGTCTGTCAATTTACCTTTACTTTTTAAAGTATACATCATAATTATGGTTTGTGTTACATTATTAATACTCAAAACTCTCTATAAACCATCAAGAGATGCTACCTAGAAATCTTAAAAATCTTATATATTGTTAACTTTTACACATCTGCATGCATGTATGTAAGTTTATATGTGGAACAATTTTAAACCTGAGCATGCTTGTGCCAATTGTTGAGCAATTACAATATTAATCACTTAACGTTTTTATTTAATATAGACATTGATTGTAACTTGGATAAAAGCTAATTTAAATGTACCTATTTCTGAGAAATTATGGGATCAATTTCTAACAGTACTTTGTTCACTCACTCAATGGGAAGAACTCATAAGGGAATGGTCGGTAAGTATTTTTTTTATTCAATTGTGTGAGTAATTGTATTTTGTTTGTATTATTTATTATGACTATTTCAAAAATATATTAATCTTGGTATTGATACTTAGTCATATTAATTGATAATAACAAATATTAAATATTTATCACTCTTATTTTAATACCAACTACCTTGTATTTTACTGGTTTTAATAATTTAGAACAGAGGTTCCCAACTTTTCATAGTACGACCCATTTAGGAAAATATTTAAATTTTGGTGGTCCACAACATACTAATAACATTTTTTTTTTTTTTGATTGCTGTTTTTGCAATAATTTTTTGTTTGGTAAGTGTCATGGTGACATGTCACTGGTACAATACTCATAATTTGTAGTCATCACGGATAATAATCGAAGATAAAACTAAGTTTGTACATCAAAGTACATTGTACAATATAGTTCAAAGCAAAATACTCTATAGTATTATACTTGTATTTATGGATAAACTATGTATCTTTTCTATCAATATTTATCATAGTATTATAATATTAAATATTTTATATTATAAAAAATCTATAATTATTTCAAAACTTAGGACCACAATTTGGCCACATATTAAATCATTATTTACAAAAAACGGTTCTGAGCGAAGATGGTCTGTCAGCCTAATGCTTTAAACAATTTGTGTGTATGTGCTTATAATATTTTTAAAATGCTATTAATACCACTCTAACGATCCTTGTATTAATTTTGTGAATAACTGGTGTTGCGTAAATGTTTTTGTTTATTCCATACTTTTATTTTATTTTCCCTAATTAAAATAAAAACAATCCTTAGAATTTTTATTTTTGATTCTCCGAAGTTTCAATTAAACTTATATTGATTTCAAAAACCTAAGTTCAAATTTTTTTTCAAAATTATTACACCAATTTAAAGTGTCTTTAGCCATAACATTCTTAAAAAAATAACCCTCATGTTAAACCAATACATTCATAACTCAGACTCGCATTCCACTCAAAATCTTAAATCAAAATGAGTTTATTTATAAATTTATTATTGTTTTGATTGATGAATATATAATTTTGGGTTTTAAGACTTTTTATGCAATATTTACTCCATCGTATTTTAATTTTAACAATCAATATATTTGTTTATAAGAAAGGTATACATTTTAAAGTTAAATAACAATAATTTCAGATATTTAAATAATTATTAATCAAATATTGTACCTAGCATATTTTACCTTAGTATTAAATTCCATTATTTTTTTCATTAATTTATAAAAACTTCGCTAAATCATATAATTTTAAAATATATAAAGCTAATTTGTTTGCAACTGAATTCAAACTATGAGAATACATACGTAAGTAATAGTTTCATATAAACTATTTTATAATTGTACTGAGTTTGATGCTTCACGAAAAAATTATTATTTATAACAACATAATTGCTGAATAGATCAATTAATAATAATTACTTATCATAGTTATAAATATTCTTCTTTGTCTGATCATTTAAACCTCAATTAAACTAATTAAATTAGACAAACGATAAAAACTTTTCCAAACTTATATCTTTTTAATTAGATAGTAATTATTTTAAATTTATCACTAAGAAAAAGATCAATTGTGATCACATTCAGAATTTTATTGGATATAATATTTGTAAAAATGGTTATAATAATAATAATATGGCTGAGGTAGGTTGATCAATATTATCAAACATAATATATTAAAATAGTTTTAAAAATATTGTTATGCATGTACAGAAATATTTTTTATTTGTTTTTGGGCACGTCTTATTTTTCAATTAGTTTTTAATTTAAATAGGATAGTTTTTCTCACAATTTTTCAAATAAGCATACTTTTAACTATTTTAAACCTTAAGACTTAAACAAGTATGATGGTAGGGGATAACCCATAAATATTTGCTCTAGTACTCCATTCATAAAATCTTTTAATACCTACTTTTAATAATATCTTCTCAATGATTTAATTACAAAATACTGTTATTAAAATAAAAATACAATATATGAACACTTGACCGCCACATGTCCACTGGTGACTTAAACCATATTATTTATGTAACACCACTTGAGTCGTCCACTTTCAAATTTAATACTAACATTAAAAGCATGGCTGACAATAATACTTAATATAAGACGTCATCGCATAAAAAAAATTTGTCTTAAAAATAACCAAAAAATCATGTAACTTTGTGTGGCCTTAAATATTTGCATCTACACTTCTAACGTATTTTATTTTGTTGTATGTAATACATTTTTGTTATTTTAGTTATTTTTATTATACTTAATAATAAAACATTTTTCATGTGTGTGTTTATTTAAGTTAATTAAACAAAATCTGTATTTAAGTAATAACTTAATCATATATTATATTAGAATAATATGAATAATATGTATAATGTACATTTATTATTTCTTTATGGTATTTTTTTTTTTTATCCATTAAATACCTAGAACGAAATTAATTTGATAAATGTTTTGAAATACCTAATTATTTTTTTTCTTTTTAGAAAACATTAGAAACTCTAACTAGAGTCTTGGCCAGACATGTCTATGGTCTGGATTTAGCTGATTTGCCATTAGATCGTATTACAGATAAAAAATCAAGAAGAAAACGTGGTAGTACTACACTAAACTCTGCGTATAATATGTGTAATTTGTCGCACACACGAGTAAACCAACAACAAGGTTCAGTGACAGGTAATTAATTTATCATAATATTATTTTGTTGGTACCTTGAGTACATACTAAAAAGTAAAACTTATAAGAGTGTAAATATTAATGTATAATATTGCATAACTTTTATACATAGAATAATCCTGATTCTTGATGACTTCTTTTGTTTTTTTGAAATTCTGGCTTAAATAATTTAATGTCAACTAGGTACACAGAAGAAAATTTTTTCAAATGTCTCCTGATATTATATTGTACAGATAAATACATAGGTGTAGTGTGGTTAATTTCTGTAGAAAGAGAGGCTATAGCTTATAATAGCCAAACAATATTTTGTATATATTATGACATCATATGTTCTAAAAATGTTTCTCTTCAAAATGTTTGAGATTTATCTTTGATTTGTAATTTTTACTAAGTCTATGAGGCACATTTGAACCAATTTAAATTTTATCTACAATTGTTTTAGATATTTAAATTATAAAAACTACTTATTTAGAAACATTACTAAACCAGCTTAACTTTTATGGTAAGCGGTTTCTACTAACTATATAAATTTAGTATACAAAATTAAGATACTTTTGTTTATAAATAGATAAATTACATAATATGTTAATTAACTTAAATTTGTATCCAAACTTCAGTACTTGGGTACTTTAATTACATATACCTAAATTAATACTAACAATCCAGTTTTGTATTAATGAATGAGATTTCCAATCAACGCTATAATTTTCAAAGGAAACATTGAATCAAAATATATATTTTGATAATTAAATAATTTTATATTAGTAATGATTAAATTAAATGGGTAAATAACTCGATAACTATAGTTATGAAACATGTTAAAGGTACAGTATTTGTGTTTTTGGCAAAAAATAAATGAACAATAGAAAACCATTTCAATTCTTATACACACGAGCATACAAAATGGTACATTATATTAGCCCCAATTATAGCTCTCCCTCATCCTATGTCTGTGGATAAGTATATCATCTCCTTCTTGTACGATTTTGAGTACTCATTCTTTAAATGAAACTCAAGCAAAAATAAAAATAACCTAAACCATTTCTTCCTTTTGGATTTATCCTACTTATGTTTGCATACAAAAGCAAAGAAATGTTTAATTTCCACTGTTTACTTATATAGTTATGTGTTGATTTAGTTATGTAGTATTATTATCAACTTTGTTTTTTTTACCTAGATAATCAATCAGATAATGCAATCAAAAAACAAAAATGTATAAAACGGTCAAATAGTGATTCAGATATAACATACTGTTATTTATTTCAAAAATATAGTGAAACTGATACAGTCTTCAATATTACCGGTATATTATTAAACACTAAGAAATTGAAACTTATTTCATACGCCTTTTTCTCTATATAGAAACACCAACTACAGATGACCATAAGTATAGCTGGAAAGATGAAAAATCATCAAAGTGTTTATATAATGTACGAAAATGTCATTCTTTAGAAAATTTAACGCAATTATTAAGTAAGTACTTGCTTATTGAGAACAGCTGTATGCAGAAATTGTACAACTAATTTAAATATTTTAACAATGCAATTATGTGTTTTTAGTGTTACGAATGCGGGATACACATTCAAGGTCGCCCTCTCCAGTACCTTCAACTGGTATGGAAAGCAGTTTATTTAAAGAAGCACACATGCAAATAGAAATTATGTCTTCTCAACATCCTTCTTCGGGTATAGTTTTATAATTTAAAATTATAGGACAATCTAATGAAGTTGAAACATTGTATTGAGATATTACTTACATATTATAGAAAAAGTAACCAATAAAAAGTCAGTTATGTCTGGAGGTGATGTAAGGGGATGGACACCCGATGTTGCTGCAATACTATGGCGTCGAATGCTCAGTGCTCTTGGAGATGTGAATACTTTAGAAAATCCATTACTTCATGAACAAGTATTTCAATACTTACTGGACCTCACTACAACTATGACCAAAGTAAATCGATAGAAGTTATATCATTTATTTTTTATATTAAAATTATTTACAAACAAAAATATTTTTTTATAGATATATCAAAATCAAGGTATGGTAGAAGAAGAGACATTTGTATCTCTTGAACTAGTTCCACCAATTTCTGTGATTTCGCCTTGGTGTTTTCAGGCAAGTTGAAAGTATTTCAAAATACATTTTTACTGAAAAATATTTGTTAATTATTCAATTATATTATCTAAAACTATTATGATAATTTCAATATTTCTTTTAGGCCCTGACTTTACCAAAAGCTTACAGAAATGGTAAACTCCATGCATATAAATTATTGTGTCAGATGACTTTGAATAATAGAGATATTCCCCAGGGACAAAAATATGTTACACAATTTTTTAAAGTTCTACATTATGGTTTAACTTCTAGTGATCAAGTAATATTATAATCACACATTAATAAATATAATAATATATGTCAAACCAAGTAAATTATTGAACGCTTTTTGATTTTACAGGAAGTCGTCAATACTATATTAAAAAATACTGGCTCTGAATTTTTTTCTCATCAACTTCCTGGTTTCACGTTACTTACATTAGATTTTGTACATGCATGCAATGAAGTTCTTAGTGGAACAAACGTTGTTTTGGTAATAACATTATTGTTTTATTCTAATATGTGTCATTTTTAATTAGTATAAAATACAATTTATATTTATTTTGGACCATTTACCTTTTATAAATTGTTATTATTCTAGTGTTTTATTTATAATTCATTGTTTTGCAGGCTCCACGTGCTGAAGCCGTATCTATATTAGGCTCTCTGTTAAGTTTTCCTTCAAACCTCACCAAAGTACCTTATCTTAAACCAGATTGTCATCAGTTTGTTATAACATATTGTCCTGATATAAAAGTAAGTTTAAATATTACTTTGAATCATGTTGTACATAAATTATGTTATTATATCATTTTGTAGGACACAGTAATAACAATTATGTTGAAAGTAGCCAAAAGAGAACCATCAGGACTAGCAAGATGCATTTCTTTGTCGAATTTAGGTATTTTTTTATGTCAAGAATTAAGTAACGCTAATAAACATCCTTGTATTAAAGAAGCCATCATCACCTTATTACATGCCTTACAAGTAAATGTTAACACATACAAATTCTGTAACTTGATTTAATCATTATAAAAATGTTAACTTTCAGTTTAAGAATGAGAAAATTTCTCAAGTAGCTTGTGATAATGTTCTGCTGCTTTGTGATTATATACCAAACTTGTTAAAACATTATCCTGACATTCCATCAAAGGTCCTCGAGGTAATTTATAATTTTCCATGGTGTAAATTTATTTTATATTTACTTCACATTTACTTCACTACAATTTTTTTAACTTGAATTTATTTAATTATTTCTTAATTTAGGTATTATCTGCAACACTGGCAAATATGTTGCCAATTGGGGACAGAAATAAACGTTTATTAACATCTCTAGTATTTTGTTTGGCTGAATGGACAATGTGTATGCCTGTACCACTTTTATTGGAGCTAAGGTCTAAGCAAAGCTTATCAATGACTGTATTCATGGTATGAAGTATAAACATTTGTAGTTTATAATTTTTAGTGATTACTGCCCTACTATATAATTAACTATACAGGATTAAATAAACCAACCATATTATTCTGTGGTATAAAATATTGGTATAAATATGTTGAATATTTAATTAAAACTAAAATTTATGTTTAGGTTATTGATGCTTTGAGCAGAACATGTAATGATAAAACAATTGAACGTTTAAAAAAGGTGACAGAAGTAAATTTAGAATATTCAAATGAATTCACATTTGATATTACATTAGACAATTTAAAGTCTAGTGAATCGAAAAGCAATAATAAATTTGGTGATCATATTATGACACCTACTCATTTAAATAGTACTCGACACTCACTTCAAATTGCTACTAGAATGGTTTGTATTTAAATAATTGATAGAAAAAATGTAACTTTTATATTATTGGATATGTTTAATTAAATATTTGACAGATAATTAACCACTTGTTAAATCATTTGGGCCAATTTCCAATGCTAATTGGACCAGCAAGGTTATGTTCCATGGTATCTGAACACGACGATACTTTAAACTCGCTTTCTGAACAATTAACGATTGACATATTTTCTATCCCCAGCATACAGGTGCTTTTTTACTCAAAATGTTTTAACATAAAATTTATAAATATATTAAACTTGTAATATTATTTATTTAATTTATTTTATAGCTATTTATGTCTGTTACTAACATGTTGGTCATGTCTATAATTGAACTACCCGCATTGGAAGTACCAGGTGGAGGAATCACAGCTGGTCTGAGAACAGGTTTAAATCAAGTGCGAGTTCTACAACGAGATTTAGTGGGAAAATCATGCTGGGATATTTCACCACTTTATTGTAGTCCTAACTGTGATCACAAAAGTGGTAAATTTATATTTTATTTGGGTAGACCAAATAAAAATATTATATTCATACATATTATTTGTTTTAGATGATAATTTATTTACAACCAGCCCTATCCTTAAGAATAATGAAACTGAAGAATCGATTGTTGTAACATATAGTACAAACTGTCAAATCCAACATACCATACGTCACCGAGCTCCCGATGTTTTGCCAACTTTAGACAATTCTGCAGACGATCTTGATAATCTAGATGATGTATATTTGATGTTCCAGAATATTTTTTGTTAGTCACAAAATGTTCAATTAATATCATCTTCATGATTACAGTTACTCCAGTACATTGGCTATACGAGTTCTGAATGTTTAGAAGACATGGAAATTTTGCTGAACAACCCTGCAGTAAAGTCTCCAATGACTTCTCAATTAGAACAGGATATCATGAGTACAATTTTAGGACAACAATTCATGGACAACAATTACACAGAAAAATTGAATGCTGTACATTATAATCAGTAAGTTGAGTATCTATGTGTTAAAGGAAACATACATTTTTAATATTGTTTACATTTTTACAAAAGTACGGAGAAACGACCTCAATGTAGTGTACATAAGTCTCCATTTCAAAATGGCCGTGCCTTGTTTTCGGAATTAGGTTTTACCAGCTGGGACCAACGGCGACAAATCTACCAGCTTGAACGCAACGAAAAAGTCCTGAGAGAACTTCGCGTTCTTGACTCCCAGGTATAACTTAATGCTCAGTATAACTAACATAATATATTATATAATATGCACGTTGCATGGAATAATTTATTATGTAATGTATGGTTTAGTGTTGTAGAGACACTCATAAGATCGCAATCATTTATGTGGCCGAAGGCCAAGAAGATAAGGTATCAATCATATCAAACACTGGTGGCAGTCAGGCATACGAAGATTTCATTTCAGCATTAGCTTGGGAGGTAAAATATATTGGTGTCTAGCAATCCCGTTCTAGAGTTAAATTGTTTGTTCACACATGCAACAGGTGGAACTAGAAACTCACAACGGTTTTATGGGAGGACTGCAACGAAACAAAAATGCTGGTACGACCACCCCATACTATTCAACATCATTCATTGAAGTTGTATTTCACGTGGCCACCCGAATGCCGACTACAACCACGCAAGAAGCATACATACAAAAAGTACGTTCATTTTCATTTTGTTAATAGCACTCCTTCCGAAAACCTAACATTTTATTCTTCTCTTCATAATAAGTATAACAATTTGTTTTATGAATTACAGGCCAGACACTTGGGAAATGATGAAGTGCACATTGTGTGGTCAGAACATTCCAAAGATTACAGACGCGGAATTATCCCAACAGAGTTCTGTGACGTTCTAATCATAATATACCCTCTACCAAACAATTTGTTCAGGATTCAAGTCTCTAGAAAACCAGAAGTATGTAAACTAATATACATATAAATATATAACACAAAACATATCATTTTTGTAATACATTTTCAAAATCTGTTTGAACTAAAATGTATTACAATAAAAACTAGTGTAATATGGTAGGGAATGAGCAGTTAAATATAAGATATCCAAAGAAAGTCATAGGACTTTAAAGATACAAGGGGCTGATAGAAGAAAGGATCTTAAGTGCATTTATATAATCATGACTGAATTTCAGTTCTTTGGGTTTTGTTCCCTACTAAATACCTAGTTACTTACAAATAATATTTTTTAAGTTTGATTATAGTAGGTGGCTGTATCATAGTCAGAGTTCTGGAACATATTAACATAATAGGTGTGAATGTCTTTAAGGTACACAGTGAACTGGTGTTTTTACGTGGTATGTTTGGCAATAGATCTTAAAATCAATTGTCTGAATATATTATTATATTGGACAGCAGTTAGTCATATGTGTCTCTAATGTAGAGTTAATATAATAATAAATCTTTTACATAGGTGTCATGTACCATAATTAATTGTTACACCAGTTATATCTAATAGTGTTCATTATTATTGGATGGCATTTTTAATGGTTAAGCACTTAGATTTATTTTTAATCTCACTTCAAAAGATTCTAATGTTGTTTAAACTTTTAATAACATTATTGATTATTAGTAAATTGAAAAGAATCTACGACTGAAAACTGAAATGTTTTGCTATAAATATTTATTCAACTGAAATGTATTGAAAAATAATAATCCATCTAATTAAAAAAAAAAAAATTGTAAGTTATAGGTACATGAAAAATTGAAAACTAGTAGATAGTAATAATGTTAACTATACAACCGCTGTACCTACATAGTAAATAGCCATCTTAAGGTCAACTTTTGGTTTATCTAACCTAGTTTCTAGTTTCTACTATTAAATTCTAATACTAGGTATTGACTGTGAAAAATGTATTATATATTGTTTACCCACTCAAACGCAACCCATGTAAAATTTGCTTAGAATAATTTATTAAATATGACCACGATAAAATCTACGACTCGTTGTATGCCGATTATGTTTTTATTAAATACCTACTATTTATTATATTTTTTTAATCGATAATGAACAATATTTTTGCACAGGTACCATATTTTGGACCACTTTACAACGAGGTCATCGTTCAAAAATCAATATTAGCCAATGTTGTGCGTTGCACGGCAATAAATGCATCATGTGCAAAACGTAGCATGATACCTTTCTACCAACAATAGTACGTTGACTATATCTTTACCTATTAAAACAATATAGACGCATAGTATTGTGATCATCTAAATCATCAGTAAAATATATAATAAATCAATTTTACAGCTACGAAGAGAGATGGCGGTCGTTAGACATGATAATGAAAAATTACAAACACTCCAGCACCTTTGAAGAGTTCATATCGAATGTATACTCGCCCGTCCAGACCACATCGCCATTCCAACAACAGCCTTATCTTAGGAGCAATTCAGGTACTTGTATATTATTTAAAATAGCATTGTCAATAAAATAATGTCTACGAGTTCACACTTTTCTGTGTATTATGAATAAAGGCAAATCGTCTTTAAATATTTTAGAAAAATACAAGTCCGACGATTACGTATTGTCCGGTTCGTCTTCGTCCAATTTGGCCGCCGCACTCATAGACTCGTCTCACCGGAATAGGAACGCTAAAGGTAATTCGCACATGGCGGCCAGCAACGCAGAGTTTGATTTTATTATTGACTCATGGGCCATGGCCATAACTTACTTCCACAT
Organism: Aulacorthum solani; assembly: GCA_008528875.1. Taxonomy (NCBI): domain Eukaryota; kingdom Metazoa; phylum Arthropoda; class Insecta; order Hemiptera; family Aphididae; genus Aulacorthum; species Aulacorthum solani. The sequence goes on from PVMI01077311.1 coordinate 23,154, forward strand.
AGACATAGCATAGTTAAATTATTATGTTGTAGTGTGCAAGCCCCCACTCCCTGACAATCACAATATATAATGTACTTGGGGATTCTTTTAAACTTCTAACGTTTTTTAAAGTATATTTTGTACATCGTTTTAACTTGTAAGTATATTTTATTACAACAGAGTCTTTTTCTATACATTTTAATGTATAAAAATCAAATTATAACAAGTAGTTGATTATGTCGTAACCACTTCTTGAAATCGAACTTTTCATGAAAAGATGACCATTTCTGTCATTTCATGAAATGGAACGAATATTTTACACTTCGT
>PVMI01077312.1:0-18791 GCA_008528875.1 Aulacorthum solani
AGAAAAAATACTAAATATTATTCATCAATATTAAACTCTAAAGAGGAAATAAATGAAAATTATTTTGAAATTAGCATGATTATATTATATATTCGTATGTGGAGTTAATAAAAAAAAAAACTATTGTGCTCGAAATTTAGTTATAGGAATTGATTTTTAATCAAGCATCTGTGAGATCAGTCAAAATATTTATTTGTTACAGATTTAATGGTCACATTTATATAAATGAAAGGTAACACTTATTTTATCATTTATAAAAAAAAATTAATATTATTTGTTGTGTTATCAGAGATTTTTTTCTTCAAAACCCCTCCCCCCAGTTTATATTTCCGCAGGCTCTCTTTTAGGGACCTATAAAATAATTAAGGAAATACTTAAAGGTTGATACCATTAAACGAAACTATTTTACACATTAGATTTTATATATTATTACACTGTCTAACATAAAGTTCATAGATTATGTTAAACTATTTTTATATGATATTATGATCGCACGAATTGCTTTTTACGTCAAACCCATTGGAACGAGTCATAATTTTCATATTAAAATCACGTTTTGAAAATGACCAAATAAAATTAATTTTGAATAAATTATAATACAATCTTAATGAAAATTGAAAACAAGACGATTTTAAATACAAAATATTTCAATTTTGGTATTTTGGGTTATTTTGTAAATTATATGATAAGTATTTATACCATATAACTTTCATGAATTTATTGTAATATAATATTATTAGCATAATATATAAAAGTATAGCGTTACTAAAACTGTTTGCATTTACTTATAATATATATTTTGGAGAGTAGATAATTTTACGTAAATGGGAAATGCTGTTATAATTTTTAAAACCATGTCGGGTAACAAGATCGATTATGGCATTTTGTTCCTATTCATAAGTGCAATACAGGGTGATTCATTATATAACCAAGCATGCTCACTTCAATTTTTTCCTTCCATAATGAACTTATTCAAATTTTGATTCTTGAAATTTTGAAATATAAACAAAGACAATTTTTACAAATTCTTGATATTTTTAGAATACTTAAAGTCTAAGGAGTGTCCTGTAGAGATACAAACTTCTGTTTTTCAACTGAGAACAACATTTTTTCTCTAAATTATTTAGTAAATCATTTTTTTTGAAAATTTTGATGTACCTACTTCAAAATTCGAATAAGTAATTTGTTAAATATTAAAATGTTTATTGTTTATACTAAGGTTAATAGTCCTTAAAAATGGTTTTACATAAATATAAAATAGACATAATATTAAAACTAATATTTATTAAACTTGGGCCATTTTTACAAATAATTTTTATTGATTAATTAATGCCAACGATTAAAATTTTCAAATCACCATAGCCCTCAAATCTTATAAGCCCATTACCATTTGTGTTTTATCTTTAGAACACTAAGTTAAATAATTCAAAAACCACTATGTATTATAGCGTAAAAGGGTACTTAAAAATTCCAAAAATCAAATTTTATATAACTAAATAATTGAAGAAAAACAGTATGAGCATGCTTGGTGAATCACCCAGTATTATAATATAAGGAGGCACATACCTAATATTCTAAAATTCGTATCTTATTTTTTCGAAATCGTTAACATATTTAATTTACTATACTTAATATGTCTACTTATTTATTTATTTACAATTAAATACATTTTGATGGAGCTCCTTGTGTTTACCTGGTAGTAGAATAACTTGAAATACCCAGTAACGGCATGGTAGCCATCACAATTGAATAAACCCAACCAAAGGCCATTATTCTAACGGTTGAAGCGAACGTCATTTTGTTTGTGTATAGTGCCTTGCGTATTGAGTACCACCGTTCAATCGTTAACAAGCACAATGCGAAAACTGAGAGCTGAGACGAGAAAACTGTCAAAAAACCTCCGATTTTACACCCGACACCTGTGGAAAAATATCATGACAATTTTTTTTTAAATTTGGTACTGGTAAATAATAGATATTTAATTATAGGGAAAAATACACAATACCAATATTATTATATTGTGTACATTATAATATTGTTATATACATGAAATAATAGCTTTATTGCCATTAAAAATATTTAATCGTTATTTCTATTATAATTGTTTTTTTTTAAAATTAATAACCTAATATATGTTTCTCATTAAAATTATAATTATTTATCGCACATAATAGTACTTAAAATTGCTCAAAAATATTCAAATTTGAGTAGATATTCATAATATCAAGACCAATTGCCAATTATTATAATTATTAAAATACGCAATAACATTAAATATGATCCATATATTATAGTCATATACCTACAGTTGTTATCAATGTGAATACATGTTTAAAATGATTTATTTTATTGCAGTTGACCCAAAAGCATCTTCATTTAAATGGATTGGTATAGTAATATAACTTTTTTAAGTAGTCGAATTAAGTATTAAAATGATAGCATCTACATCTAAGCTTAGTGTATTGTTGCATACGATTTTCAGTAAAAAAAATGTATACACCTAGATAGGTACCCAAACACATAGTAACTTTAAAAATAATTACTTGATATTATCTACATAAACTATTTAAAATTTATGTAAAAACTAAAATGTAGGTATTAAAAGCTGATAAAAATTGGAAAAAATAATATTTATTAAAAATGTAATTTTTTTTTGGATGAATAATTCAATATTAAAATTATTTCATTTTACTCTTATATAATATTACTATACTGATTGAACTTTGTAACATTACGTAACTCCTAAACTATTCAGTTGATCAGCAATAGCTAGCAGATAAAATTGTAATAATTAGATTTAGGACACAGACAAATTTTATGAAGTATCTATATTTATTAAAAATCGTTTTTTATTGTTTATAGCTGTTTACTTATTTCAATATATTATTCATCGGTGTCCTAGTGTTTACGTGAATACTTGAAATGCATAAAACAATATATAATTAAAAATTCACAAAAATATTTAAGAGTATTCTGGGGAAAATACAAATAATTTGGTCCAGACCAAAAATAATTTTAGTTAGAATAAGATAAAAATAATCAGAATGTACACCTATAATAGATTTACTTCACAAAATAACAATTTCAATCATTCTATAAAACAGTTGAATAACACTATTATGATTTAAATTATAAAATATTGTGTTGGTACTAACTTTATGAATACATTATATTTTTAGATTTAATCTGTATTATGAGGAATATTATGACTTGAAATTTGTATGCAAGACCGATAGTAGTGGTATTCTTTGTAAATAAAATTTCAAAAATCTTAAATCGGAATTCCTACATTTGTAAACACTTTGTAAAATAACTTAAACGGTAAACGTACAGAAAACTACTAGAAACCTGTTTTTGAAAAACATCACTAACAAATTTAATATTTAAATACATTTTCCTTTATGGCTTTTCTATACCAGTAGAATATCTGTAAAATATGCGAAGAGATTATTTTTCATTAGTATAAATGAAAGGACTACACCCACTCGCCACACCGTTTAGATGTTTAAAATGTTAATATATGAAGTTAATAATAAATTGAGGCTGTATGATATTTCCACTATATTACAAGTAATATAAATTATATTATGGCCATTATAACCACAATATAGTTACTAACAAGTGATAAGCCGATAAATTGATTTCGCCATAGTGGCTTAATGTTATATTTTGCATTATTTAAGTAAAATGTGTATATTATATGGTTTAAGAAGAAAAATAAAACGTATTCGAAGCGTAATAGTTACCGTTTTGCCATGAGTAAGCGTAGTTGAAATATTTTTCACTGGACACCAAATCTTCGTAAGCCAATAGCAACAAATAGATGGCCGTACAAAAGTCGGCGAAAGCCAAATTACTCATCAGGAATCTAGGTACGGAGTGATTAAAATCTTTACGGAAAACCACCATCAACACGACTACGTTTGCCAGTAACGCTGCACTTCCCACTAGCCAAACGCTCACTCTAAGCCAAAAAAAACCCATTATATCTTCGCACGGATTCAAGGCGTCCGGTTGCGGCCAACATTTAACGTCGGATCTCCTAGAACAAAACGTAAATCCAGTCGGTTTTGAAGTTGGTAAGCAAAGTTGGTTTTTTTCCCAATAAAATGTATATGTAAGTATATGGTAACCTATTTCCTGCAGTTATCTTGTCCATATATATTGAACAATACGTCATTTTAATTATGTTACAGTCCATGGCATTCATGAGTGATTTGTCATTACTATTTTAATTATTAAAAACAAATTCAAGATTGAAGGACTTGAGTGTTCTTCATTTTATTTAGATACAACAAATTTGAAACGCGGATTCAAACTTGATTAAAAAATATATTCAATAATATACGTAAAGGTAGGTACTGTAAGTAAATTTCTGTTTAAAAATACGGTTTAAATTGGGTTTAAATCTTTCGCAAAGTGAGTGATTTTGTCGGTTGTCGTATACGATTTATTTCTGGTTTATTTTCTAACCTAATCTAACCACAATAGACTTGTATATAACTTTAATTTAAGATGCAAATAACATAATGTCATGACAATAAAAACAACAGGTGACATTATTGTCATCGGCTACAACGTCCAAACGTCCCAGTACGCTTAGGCATCTATCCTGTCGAAACTTCTATCTCGATTTCATTGAAAAGCAAACTCGGTGTGACCTATAAAATAATAAACCTCTTTTTTCCGAGCTTTATTTCTTATCGAAGAACTATTGCGTAAATAATTGCACCAGTCACAAGCTATAACTTTTATAGAATATCAGAGTAATTATAATAATAATTTTTAATTATTGTTTTAGTTTGAATATTATTGTGTTTTTTATTATAACACAGCCGAGGTGTTAATTGTTTTGATACAACAATAATTATATAAATTATATAAATAATCATATTGTGTTTTAAGATCCTAGTAATATTCACAATATTAATTAAATATTGTGTTCATAATGCATTTATGCTTAGGACATAAATGTGATATTAATATTGACGTCACAACTCGATAAATGGTTATTAAATACTTATTTTTAAGTTAAACTGTTCTATACTAGCTTAATAGGTAGATAAACTATGAGGATACTATATATATACAGGCTATACGGCACTACTTACGTGGTCGGCGGAGTGATATTGCCACATATTATGTCCTGTGTACTATTTGTCATGGCCGGCTCGTTAAAAAATTCTTCTTCACTATCGTTTACGTAATCAATATAACCATTTTCCATAAAATCATTGGACACCACATTTATATGATCGTTGTTTTTTTTCGCTTGAACGCATTCACTTGGAGTTTCTAAGCCTTCCTATAATATTATACAAATAAGAGAAACGAAATGTAACGAACATTTTTTGGGGAATAAAATCAAAGTAAATTAGGATAGGTTTATGTTAAAATAATAATTATTATTAAATCATTAATGAAACCTCAAACCATATTTAAAAATAAAACGAACGGACGACTATACCAACTTACCGGCGAATTCAAACATCAAACGTACAAATTAAATTTATTTTTTTAATGTATATTTTATTAAATTTTAGTAAAAACATTTCATTATTATAATAATATATTATCGAATTCTACAAAAAGTGATGTTTCAGGTACCTCCATGTAAAAATTTGTTGAAAAAAATAAAAATAAATACACATTGTTTAGTACTCGGATAATGGTAAAATGAAGATATTATTAAAAAATATTGACAAGAAGATTTTTATAGGTAATTATTTTGAAAATGTTTGATGAAAAAAGTTGTTAAGCATATGAACAATATTAATCAACACCTACTTTATGAAACTCATATGTCGAATAATCGTGCTTAGCTGGAAACTGAAAACTACAACAGTGGAATGAGTAAGTGAGATAAGCTTCTTTTAAATTCTGAAACCACAAATAATATGATTTTATATTATTATATAAGGCATGTAACAATAATGAATGAACCCGTAAGCGTGCGCACGAGGGAGGCAGGGAAAGCAGCAGTCTTCCTTACGAGATTTCCTGCTCCCGAGATCATCCATCAAGGCATTTAATATTTTTTCAAAAATATTTTCAATATGCATTATATTAACAAAATACGAAAATAATATCATACTATTATATTTATTTAAGTACTTTGTCTAATGAAAATACAGCTACAGCTGCGGTTATTAGTTGAATAATTACCTACTAGGTACGCATACAGTGTCAAACACTACACATACCGTAACTTCAAGCCTGATAATACAATTTAAAAGTCAGAATATCGTTGTTATTGTGTTATCTTATTTTTAAAAAGGACACATTTCAAACTACTGTAATGTTTTCATATTTATCAATTTATATCATAAAATATTAATACAACCACATCTATGATTTTGTATGAGTTTTAATTTCAAAGATGGTTTTTTCATCCCAAACCTATAGCTGAGAAAAAATTTAGGAGGGTTCGGATCCTATGATCCCTAAGCTTCAGTCTTGCTTCCCCTACAAGAAGACCTGCGCACGCTTATGAATTGAGCACAAACGTATAAAATAATGTTGTGGGTGATCAGTGATTACATACACCAAACAAATAAACTGAAGGAATCACAGTCATTGAAGGAGCATTTTCGATGCGAAGTACCTCTAAGCTTTTCAACCCCGATGTCGGTAATACTTTCATTGAGGAATGTGATAAATCTCTGTAAAATATACAATAAATTCTAAACCCTAATGACTACAAGTCATAATTGCAATAAATAATTATGTAATAAAAATGTATACATAATGTGTAAATAATAATTAATTCTAAAAATAAACATCATAGTGATTATAAAAAATATCTGTTCATTAGAAATTAAAAACGTTTCAATTTCAATAGATAAAAGAACAACAAAAATTACATGTGCAGATAAAAGTAATTTTGTATAGCTAATTATCGATTATTTGTAAATTATAAAAACAAATAACAGTTTCATATGAAACTTTGAGCACATTAAATTTAAAATGATTTATTTTTTATAGCTGTAAAAATATTCAAACGTTGTATACAGTATAATATCTATTGTTTGAAAATTTAACAAAAATGATATGTTACTAAATTGAAAAGCCAAATTAGCATTTTCTGGAAAATCTTATGCCTTTAGAGAAATTGTTGAGAAATTGTTTATTATTTTAAAAAGAGTTATACCTAACGATAACTTTACTAATTTATTTGCACTGGTAATTTATTTTATCAAAAACTTACAGTGTCCGTAAGTTTAAAATTCCATCAAAACTGTGTTCAGACAAAAAGTCTAAATAATTTCCCCTCAAACTCCTGTAATAAAATTAATAAATAATGACAAAGATTAAAATAATAAAATTAATTAAATAGAAAATTAGCCGTTTAAAATTTAAAAAAAAATCCATTATGCATGTAAATTTACTTACAATTTTGATATTTCAGAACCGTTGAAAGCCCAATTTTCCACTACGTGTATTTTATTATATTCCAATAATCTAAAAATATATTTTGAAACAAAAAAGTAAATATTTTATTATTATAATGTTTAAAAAATAAAATTATGAAAATTATTTTTAGAAATATCGTGTTGGGTATAAACATAATTACTATGTATATTAGAAATATTATGTAAAAAATGAATTGAATTTCAGGAACAAATACAAAGAAAACTTCTTAGTTTTTACAGTTCAAAAACATCAATTGTACAAGTATATGTATTTAACAAGTTCAATGTTAAATGACTTAAATGAAATTATATTTTCGTTTATTGATATTTTTTAAGAAAAATAACAGAGAAAATAAATGAAATAAAAATATTTACGACATTTCTACCAAAACCATCTTTTGTAGAAAACACCGTAGAAATCAATAACGAATTTACTGTTTACAATAATCTTAGTTCTGTTTGTTATTATTTTTTGGATTGAATAAGTAGGTACTCCAAACATTATACATTGTTTGAGTGCCTAGCTTATTTTTTTTTATAAATATTAAGCGCAAAAAGTACTTAAGATAACACTTTTTTGACATTGTTTCGTAGTTTTATGAAAATTAACAAAAAAACGATGATATAAACAAATCAATTTATGTCGTAGTTTATCATGTTTCACAAAATCTATTTTGATTATGTAAATGTAATTAAGAATTAATTTATTTGATAAAATGGGTTATTTTGGGGTTTAAGACTTAACATTTAATGTAAAATATTGGAAATTATTAATTTAATTACATCCTACCTTTACTATCCAAAATATCTTAAAAATCCCTTACAAGTTACAACACTTTGACGATAACATTTATAAAATGTGATTTCTCAATCCATTGTTTTTATTTTATGATTAATTTGATTTGAATACCTTAATGTTGATAAATAATTTTGTAGTTTTGAGCATTACGTATGCCTTGACCAATAAATACATAGTTGCCTGAGAGCCTACATGGCTATCTAGTTAGATGACTACATGTCTACATATAACATACATCTCATACATGAATTATAATTAATGAATGTATAGACTGTATGGAAAAAATATTTAAAAGTCAATTATTTTATAATCGAATATTGACAAAATATAATGTTGTGAACTTGCATTTATCAATAAACGATACTCCCCTTACAATAGAAATAAGTAATTGAATAAGTAGGTAACTGAGTTGCTTCATAGTTCTAGATCAATTAAATTTATGACATAAGCATACTAAAAATGATATAAAATATAACCATTCGTAATTCTGTATGATGATACATTATTAATTAAAAGGTTTTTAAGCTGCTAATCAAAGACATTATACGTATCTTAATAAGTGATGCTTTTATGATATCATTGTATAGATACTCTTTTTTTTAACATAACATCTAGATTTAGAAGACACGATATTACGGTACTTAATCAAATTAAACTATTATCTTGCAGTATTCTTTATACACTTAAAAATTATAATTGATACATTTTGGTAAAAATATCAATATACGTATTTAAGTATTTTATTATTTTATCTTATGATATTGTCATCATACCAATAACGGACAAATAAATGTTTTACACATCGATATTAAAGCTATTTAAGAGACTACGAATTTCTTAAAGTGGTCTGTCATTTAATTTGATCCAGTAACAATGTAACCTCGTCAAAAATCCTGACACGTTAATCCTCGTCAACATAACTAGACTTATACTACAGCACCCAATAAAATATTATAAAAAATATGAAGTAAAGTAGGTATACACAACGAAATAATAATACTCGTTTATTATGTAACTATATACCTACCTACATTGCTATTTTTTTTTTACCACAAAAATTATAAAAGTTGTTTCATAATTATTTGTATTACTACCATACGTATTTACAATGTTTTGATCAAAACACAAAATATTATTTAAAAATAACAATTATTGGGGGAAAAAATGCATTATAAACAGGTAATAATATGCAACTGTATAAACTGTACATTTATTTATCCAAATTGACTAGAATAAAATGGCTTAAATTTTAGATTATAGCATTATTCCATTTAACATATATAAATAATAACTATTTCAATTATAATATTTATGCATTTCTATTTTTATTTTTTTGCAGACTTGCCTAAGGTTAAAACTAAATTTATATAATTTATAATTTACAAAATATATGAAAAATCCTAGATGGTCACATACTGTAATAACATTCGGAGCATGACTGTAATATTATTGAATAAAAATAAAATTAATAAAATGTTTCAGAGAATACAATAATAGATTTTGACTAGAATAAAAAAAATATTCAATTTAATTATATGATTTTCACTTAATAACTATATTATTATAATAGTACTCACAGCTGTTCTGCTCGAGTTTTAATTCCATTTGTTGGTAATATCTCCAGCTGATTTCCTTCAAATTCGCTAAAAATAAATTTAATGTAAAGATACGGTTGGCTGTTATAATTTTACTTTTAAAATGTCAATAGTTTTATATTACATGATGTGCATCGCAGTCGGATTTCCGAGGTCTGAAAGATCAGGAATGACCTTTAGATTCGCTTTACTTATACGACTATAAAGGAAACATCATAAATATTAAATTTCCCTTTCTTAGAGTAGTAAAACCATTAAATAATTTTGGTATTATATAAAATGTTCAAAATGTAGTAAAATAAAACCAATTTAATATAATTATTAGTGTTTCTAATACACAACACAATTAATAATACGTTTAATAAAAATAAATCTTTTGTAAAATAAAATAACATTATTTAATCATCTCAAAACTTCAAATTAAAGTTATCATTCAAAAATATTTGGTTATATTATCATTAAATGCAGTAAGATGCAATAAAAAAAATGTATATGATACTTAATAGAAAATTTGAGCAAAAAATTTATACAAATTAGCTGTATAATAATATTTCAATAAAATTAGAGAATTAATTGAATAATGTACAACTGAGATAATAAATAATTCTTCATGCTGTTTAACGCAAAAAAAAAGATGAGTACTATATGTAATTCTCTTATATATTAATAATTATAGTGACATATAATATAATGTATAAATTACCACCTAATACATTAAAATTAGTAATTAGATATTTTACTACATATTGTCTATTGTTATTTATTTGAGTTTATCTGTTTTATAAACTCACAGTACTAAAAACGTTTTTGAAAGACCATGAAATATATCGTAAGACAGTTCGGTTAAAGCACTTGCTCGAAATATATACCTAGAAATGCAATTACGACATCAGACATGAAATTAAAATATAATTTTTTTATGTTATAGAAAAACGTACAACGACTGCAATTTATTTAAGTTTTTGAAAGTTGACGAATCCAAGGATTCTAGATTTTTCATGTTGTTTAATATTCTATAAAACAAAATTTTATTCATTAATTTTTAGAGATTAAAGTTCTAATATGTACGTGTTAGTATTGTAAATTGTTTTACTTACATATCTGTAAGATTATTATATGGACTAATCGATTTTGCTGATAATTCTTTAATATCGGCTGAATCGTCTATAGTTCTAAAATCAAAAATATCAAGATTATTAATAGTAAACAATACAATTTTTATTCTATGTTTGATATTATATTTTTATTATATTATAGTGTTTTACTGATGTATTCCTATAAGCTAAAATCGAATATCTACACATTAGTTACTTAAATAATATATGTTACAGTAGCAATAAGATATTATACAATTCATAATATTTATAATTTTATAATTTAAGGAAAGCATTCCTATTTAACCTAAGTCTAGACTCAGGTAAATATAAGATGAATATTATGCATGAGAAATTAACCACACAATCCTGTTGAACAGGAATAATAATGTTTGTTTCATTGACTCTCGTTGACTGGAATGGTTTTATTTTTTAAGTTAAGAGGAAATGTTTACATAATTGTTATTGCACTACAATATTGTTACAAATTTAGGTAAGTAATAAGGTACGTAATTTTTCAATTACGATGTGATCATGATGAAGTGTACTGTTTTTGCAAAACAAACTTTTAATGTTAAGCATAAAAAGTATTAACAGTCAATAATCAATAATGGCAGTTTAATACTTCAATGTAATTTACATTATGTAAATGTATGTATCTTACGATTACTATATAATTGGATGTTAAATTCGTTTGTATAATGTGTTCAACAATATATTTATAATGATTGTATAATTAATATTTTGCAATTATTATAATATCCAATATTAGTTATAACTATATACTATCTTAAAGTTAATTTATTGAGTAGAGATAGTATATAAATTGTAAGGACATTATAGTATTTATTGTGTTTTATATGTTATGGAATATGGATAACTCGTGTGGTTGTAAATTAAACGAATTTAATTCAAACTTTTATTATTAGACGTACCTACATAAAAGATGATAATAATGATAAAATTAAAATTACAACAAACAGATAAACTTTGAAACTAACATCCTCAATTTATTGTTCTGTTCAAACGTATACTTTTCTAAGTGAAAATTGTAGCTGTGAATAAATGTAATGAATTGTAATCGAACTTATGTGACAGAAAATTGGTGTCAATTGTGTGTGGAGGGGAAAGTAACGTAGGGCAACATTTCAGTAAAGGGACAAAGGTATCATGTTGCCCACCAGATATTATGATAATAGTATAAATCTTTAAATTGTTTAAATAAAGAAAGAATTCAATACTACATTTATCATAGATATACCTAAATTAATGAGATAAAATTATTTATGGGCTAAATAAATAACCCAATAATTAAAATGTGTAATCTATATGACATAAAAACGTATGAAAGAGAAAGCGATACATGTGCTAAAAATAGTAGGACATAATAAACTAGAATATGAAATAATATCTATAAGTATATGGTATAAGTGCCAAGAATATTAATAAGAAATATAATTATCATATTTATAATATTTAACAAATATTAAATATTTTCAGTCATCCATAATATTATATACCTTTTATAAGTAGGTACCTACTTACAATACAATGTTATTATAATACACAACTCTGATGCTACATCGTAATTAGATTATTTAGATAATACATATGTCGATTAAGATTATAGGTTTGACTTTTTTGAACGATATACCTAGTTCTAAATTTAATATCTGGAATGAATCATACGGGTAGCTATTAGGAATCTGAGATTTTAGCGTTTTTTATGATGCAATTTATTTTTTTCCCATCATGTTTTGGTGCTCATGTCATTCACCGGATTATTTCATAAATTTCGATTACAAGATTATCATCACATTATTTTTATGAGTTATAGCACCTTATTAATGAACAGTTATGTACTTAATATAATTTAACGATATGGGTGCCTATGATTTATTTCCAAGCCATAAAATTAGTTTTAGAACTTGCGCAAAAACAATCAATTAGATTATGTTCTTGATTTTAGTGAATAAATTATAGTGCCTCCCCCAGTTCTTTATCAAATTATTCTATGACAACAGAATAGTATATTCTAATATTACTACAGTAAGCAATCGAAAAGTTAACGAAAAAATAACGTTGTTATTTATTTACAGGATATAATAGTATAGGATGATTATACAAGGTATATATTATATTATTATTATATTTTATAAATTATACAGATTGATTCATCAAGCACATATATTTTTTAAATATATTCAAAGACTATATTTTCAAATTCTTGAATTTTTTTATACAACTTAAGAAGTGTTCTGTAGTGATACAAACTTCGGTTTTTCAAATGAGAACCCCCTCTTTTACTGTAAATTCATTGGTGGGTAATTTTTTTGAAAATTTTGATGTACCGCATTCAAAATTTGAATGAGTAGTTTCTTAGATGTTTGTGTTAAAAATAATAGTCTTTAAAACTGGGTTTACATAAGTATAAAATAAATGTAAAATTGGATCTAGTATTTATTATACTTGGGCCATTTTTACAAATTATTATTATCGATAGATTTATATTAATGACTACAATTTTCATTAATTTTTCAAATCACCATAGCCCTCATATCTTATAAATTCATTAGATACTCTGGATCTTCTTTCCTTGAACACAGAGATAAATAACTCATAAAAATATCAGTTTTTGAATAACTGCATTATTGAAGAAAAAAGGGGGTGAGCATGCTTGGTGGATAACCCTGTGTGGATATATATACATGTATATAACCTACTCCAGGTTTTTCCAGGATAAAAAAACAGCTATGTTATGGTTATTTTATTGTGGTCGAAAAAATCATAGCTGTAACAACTTGAATTTTTCATTTAGAATACATTTTAAAAATATCAAAGATTTTTATTCATGTTTTGAAATGAATTGTTTTATAAGAGAAAAAAATAAAACCCAATGAAACGGGTGTAAATTTTACTCACAGAACGTGTATTATCTCGTCAACAAGCGGTATGATTTGGATCTCTGAACAGTGCAACTCAGTTTTGTGTTTCCAATGGTTAGTCATGTTGCGGACACAGCAATTATCAATAACAGTACACGGCGGGTTCGTAACTGTACCTTTTGCCGATAGTTGTACAATGCAAATGCACAAAACCATCAAAAAATCGAAAACCGAACACATCGAAATCCAGCTGTAACATAAAAAAATTAAAAAAATTTAGAAACTATATTTTGAAGAAAAAAAATACGATCGTTCAAAAAGTGTCAAAAGCAAATATTTAATTGTATATCAATATTTTATAATATTAGTATATTAGACATTAATAGGTTTTAATGTATTATCAGCATCAAATATTATGACAATATACCTAAAAAATAGCTCTTAAAATTCTAAAATAACAAAACAGTAAATGTGAAAAAAAATTTGTACTGCACTGTGAAATAAATAAAATAATTATAATTATAATAATCTTCAATATGTATATCAACTAAATTTACAAAAATAATATTTACAATAACAGTATATTATAAATTATAATACACAACATTTAACAATTAACATAATATAGACATAATTAGCATATATTATATGCCACAAGAAATTAAAAATAACACAATAAATTATATATTTTGAATTTTAGATCTGACGATAAATGTATTATTTGTACAATGATGTGTGTGTTTTTCTTTCTGTCAGTAATTTAACATGTGGGGTACTAAAAATGGTCCAATATTCGACAGCAGAATTTTTTCTGATAGAAAAGTAAATATAGTTGGTACATTTGATAGGTCAAAATTGAAAATTTCTAGTAGTTTTAGAAAGCGTCGGAAAAAATGGAAATTTTTTTCTAAAAATTAATTTTATGAGTAGATACTATGAATAAAACTAATAACCTTAGGTACTAGACACTTGACATTTTCAAGATGTTGGATTTTTGATATTTCGTTGTGATTCAAAAAGGTAGATATTCTTAAAACACTCAAACTATTTTGACTTCATTATATCTCCAATGGGGTTCTCTTTTATATGACTTTTAAAGGATAAATATGTTAAAAACTATTTCGAATTGACTCTTTATCATAAGTATGAGAAAAAGATTTATTGAACCAAACAAGTGAATATGTGTCTCACTTGAAAGTATGTTCTAATATTTATTAAAATATTAGGTAATATTTTGTAATATTTAGATATTAGGTATATTATGCAAATAATACAACTTCCACTCCTTGATAATAAAACAATAAATTCCTATTATACTATAAAGGTATGTACAGGGTGATTCATAAAAAGCATGTTCACCCCAATTTTCGTTTCATTTTTCTTTAATAATATATACATTTATTAGAATTCTGACTTTCTTAATTTTTAAATATAAATATATGTACTTAAAGAATATATTATTATCAAATTCTTAAATATTTTTTTTTACTACTTAAGGAATGGCCTGCATAGACCTATCGACTTGTGTTTTTCAAATGAGAACGTCCATTTTTTACTGTAATTTATTTAGTGGATATATTATTTTTTTTAATTTTGATCTAGTGACATAATTCAAAATTTGAATGAATAGTTCCTCTGTAGTCATTAAAATGTAATAGACCTTAAAAATGGTTGTTGTACTATTTTTTGTAGAAAACATTGCATTTATTATATTTTTAATATTTATACCTACTAAATTATTGTAATATATCTAGGTGGTAAATATTTAGATCTTATATTATTTAAACGATAAAATATTATCGCATTTACTAACTTTTGAATAAATAACTACTTACGACACCTATTACGGTGTGAATAGGTTTGTGGTATCAGTAGGAATTAGCTTAAAATGTATCTTAACTTTTTCAAAATTTCATTTTCTAGGTGTATAAAATATAATATACCTACTTAAAAGTTTAATCTAATCATTTTTGTGAATTACGACAAAATTACTAAAATCACTATCTTTGTTTGAATAACTAATTTTGTCCCAATTTGAACTTACAATGTCCGTAAAATAAATGGCGTCCATGTATCATTAATAATTTTAAAATTCTAAAATTAGAATTTATGACGAACGTTGTATTATATTACCAGGCTTATTTACCGATTCAAATTTTTGGAATGTTCAAAGTGCTGATTTAAGTACATGATTGGATAATTTCGCTTAAACTTATCAGATGCTCATAAAATATAATTTTTTTTAAATTCTAGTAACACAAGTAACACTAGTAACATTGTATTGAATTTTTATGTTTTTTGGTAGAGCAAAAAAATATTTATTGACATTTATAGAATAAAACTAAACAAAACCAGAAAACACCAAATGTCTATAAATAGCTCAAAAAAGTTCAAAATATTTTGAAATTAATACTAACAAAAAAATTAAAGTATAAACATTAGATAAAATTGTAAGTATTTAAGGTTATTAGTTTTTGAATTTCACTAAAAAAACAAAGTCAGTTAGACAGACTCAAAATATAATGAGTTTTTGAACAAATTAACATAATACATATTGTTAAAAACTGGCTTTCTATAAAAATTTCTTTTTTTTTTTTTCCAAAATTGTATTTGGTTTTCCAATTATTAAAAAAATATAAGAAAGGTACCTCAAAAAATCACTTTCCTATCAGAAAATATATTAAAGATGAAAATCGAAGCATTTTTACTGTCATTAAAGGCAGATTTAAACACAATAGACACATGTATCATTTTAAAATTACTCTACTGAGAATCTAAAATAATACCTATTATGTTAAAAATTTATAAAATGTTGTTAAACTGATACAATTGTATAAATAATGATTCAAAATATATCATTTTCCATGTTACATTCTTAACAATGTAAAATGTTATTAGTTATATACTTATAAAAGTACCTATTTCGTTTTCAAACTCTGCATTAACATAATTTTGTGATATTTATATAGTATACGCTAGTACCTACTGGACTCTTATTTCCCCGCCGCATATGAACTTATATGGACTTACATACATAGTTTAATACATATAAGTAGTTACGTGTATGAACTTACACGCCTTATTTGTAGGAATGGACTTATATAATTTGTTTACCTGTTACTCTCGCATAGGCACTTACTATTGTTAATATTATATAGATACACAGGGAGTCCTAAATAGGAAGTCACCCCCATAGCCAATCTTTATAATACAAAATGTGAATATATTTTTAAATAATAATAGTGACAGCTAGTAAGATGGTGCCTACCTAAGTGTATTTGTTTAGATAGTTTATATACAAATAATTTTTACAACACTTGAGAACTTAAAATTTGTTGATATTTATTTTTATAAGTTCTTATAACTTACAAGCAAATTATCAATGTCCATGATGTCCATATGTAAGGCTATTACCCAAGACAATTTATTTTAATATTTGAGCTATAATTAAATATTACATAGGTAACTACTTATAAGATAATATGTTGGTATTTATCAAGGTTGTAGATTAATGGCTTACATTTTAAAGTATGTTTATTATAGTAACTCATAAAATATGCCACAGATTATAGTTATTCCGTTAAACAATATATTATATTTCTTGGGATCAGAATTAGAATTAGGCCACTTCATTGTAGATCTAAAATGTCAGATTTAGGAAACCAGTAGATATTGTGTAAAATATCAATTGTAATAAAAATGTATGATTATATTAAGTAAGTAAACAACTTCGAAATGTAGGTATCAAATAATTTCATCATTATTTATAATTATTGAAATCATCAATCAAATATTCAAACATTAAATATGATTTTTAATTTAAAGTAATACCTACTACGGCGTAATAAAACAGTTTAATTTATTTATTTCAGTATTTGGTTAACGTTTACTTAATCTAATGGAAGATTCAAATAAAAAAATCTGGGGAACTTTCATTGTACCAATAGAGAATCTATCTCAAAAGTAAATACTAAATAAAAACTGAACACCAGATTACAAAAATAAATTAGTTACTTTAATCACTAATGTGGTAATTGCACAAACAAAACAATAATTGACAAGACAATTTTTCTTTTTACTATTTCACCAATAATACACTTAGATTTTAAAATTTTAAATTTAACAGCAAGAAGTATTTAACTTTTGACTACAATTAACTTGAAATTATATAGTAATAACTAATATTAGAGTATCTACCTACAAGTAAAATCAATGACAATGTCATCATAAAAAAGCCAGGAACGAGCTCTAGGAGTTGTATTGATTTTACAAAGATGTGTGTTTGTTTTTTTGGGAGGGTTGGGGGAGGAGTATGTAACTCAAAAACGAATGATCGTGCAGGCACGTGAAATATTCGCTACATTTTTATAACATTCTACATGTTATGATGGAAGTTTAAAAATATTTTGACTTTTTTAAAACAATATGCAAACAATATAAAATCTTTTTTTCACTAAATGTTGACACAATTTTTTCGAATACCAATTAAAAAATAATAAAACTACTCAAAAATGGTATTAATAATTTTTATATTCGATTAAAGTTTGAATTTTGACAAACTAGTCAAAATCATAAAAATCGTCAAATTATTTTGTATTAATAAAATAATAAAATTTTTATTATTCATTCAAAAGATTTTATGATTCTAAGATCACCGTCCTGTTGGAAGATGTTTGTTTTTTGAGCTCAGAGAAAGACACCTTTCCGTAGGTACATTATAATTTATTATAAAATCGGTCACTGAATACCTATATACGTACGATATAATAAAAAATATACTTAACATCATGGGCAGGCCTAGGGGGGAGGGAGGTTTTAAAGTCAGCTGATGAACAGTTTTTTTCTCAGTAAAATGTAGCCCCTCAAAATGACAAACTATATGACATTTTTTTTTTTTTTTTTTTTTTATTTTTTAAATTAATTATTTAATAATAAAATTTTTTAAAATAAAAATGGCGTAGAGGGGAAGGGGGGGGTGTGGGGAAGGGGTGTGGGTGGGGGGGGGG
>PVMI01077326.1:1384-15355 GCA_008528875.1 Aulacorthum solani
TCACTGAATAGTTGATAGTTGTTGATTAGCCTTGAGTTGACGGGGGGTGAGGGATGCGCAGTCCATTTTAACCTAACATAAAGAGTCAGTTTTAACAAAATGTTGGTACTGCGGTTACTGACGTTATCATGACGCTTGGAAGAATTTTCTGAAAACTGTGTCTAATATCATCTTAGTCGTCATATTGACCACGTGAGATAAAACTAAAAACGCAGTTTCTGGTACAAATTTCAGAATATTTTTATAAATTAATGAATAAAAGTTAATTATTAATTTAAATTACCATTCATGAATTATCTACTTACCGGTAATTAAATACACACTTCAAGTAGAGTACACTGACATTACAGGTATTTATCACGCCTGTCAATAAAATGAATTTCATTCGCAAGCTTTTCGGAGGAAAGAAAAATGACACTCAGAAACCATTGACAAGACCATCAGATGAAGTCGATGCATTGGTGAAATTGCAATCCACTGAACAATTTTTGATGGCTAGACGTGAAACATTGGATACTAATATAAAAAAGGAGTTGGCTACAATAAAGCAAAATGTCAAAACTAATAAACGAGGTGAATATTGGATAGAGTGATTTTAACTAGAAATATTTAATTATTATTTTTTTGATGTACTTTCTGTTTTTGTTGCAGTCGCGCTAAGTGCACTGAAACGTAAAAACTGTTACGAAAAACAGTCATCGCAGATTGAAGGTATTTTATTGACTGTAATACAACAACGTTTGGCCTTAGAAAGTATTAACACAAACACAATGGAATCGACTTTAAACACTGTTCAAATGGTGAATCAAAATATGTAAGTATCATCAGCATTGTTAATAATTTATTGCTGTATAGTTTAATTACTTTAGGTATCTAAAATCCAGATACATCTTCTGTTATTAGCTTCAGCATAGTTTAAATTCAATGTTCAATATACCAAATATTTAGTATATTCTAATACTGAAAGACATAAACTAGGCATTTGTTATAATAAATAAATAGGTACTTTCTTATGAAAATTTAAAATATGTAATTAACTCTAATAAGTTAGAAATTACTTATCATATTAAATATTTATATAAATAATGATAATGATTAGTAACTTATTTTCAAACATTTTTGACCCCAGCATGAATACTTTAGTTATTATATATTATTACTTTCTATCAATGTTATTATAAATGTGAGTAATAATGAATATTTTGACTGTAAGATAAATTAATGAATTCTAACATATTTCAATCTACCTGTTCATACTTATATTTTGATTTATAAATTATTCTTATTTTTAATTTATGTCAAATTTAACTAAATTAATTATTTGATAACTAAATTACAAGAGTTTGGATTTGAAAGCAAATACCTTTTTATTTTTGAAAAATAAATAAAAATAACTATCATAGGTACAGGTACATTTTATTTTTATGTTATAGAATGAACATCATTTTTTACATTTTTTTCAATGCAATTTTTTTTTTGTTGCTCTTTTCTCTTTTTTATGTTTTGTGTCAAATTATTAACCTATTATAATTAAGCAAGAAGTTACTTAAAAAAAAATTAACTTGTTATGTACTTCATTTTTTAAACTCATTAATTAATACCCAGCATTGTTAACATGAGTTTACAGACTCTATTGCTAGGGGTCATATTAATTTAATAATATTGAATAATTTAATTAATTTAACACGACTGTATATTTTATCAATTTATCAGCCCTTACTTTTTCTTAGTATAATTTTATATGTGTTTTTAAATGAATGGTTGTTCTACATATTACATAAAAATATTTTATTTTACTTTTACTTTACACGCCTTGAAGACGTTTCGCAGCTTCTACCAAGACTCTCCAATGGTCCCCGTTATCGGCCTCCTCTATTACTACTATTTGATTCGTTCTTTTTAGATCATTCTGTATACGGTTCATCCACCACTGACGCGGTCTTCCTCGAGGTCTCTTCCCAGATGGATTATTAGTTAAGACATAATTCATCAGATCCTGCTTCACCCTCCAGACATGCCCAGCCCATTCTAATCTTTTGGATACTAGAAAACTTTGAATGTTTGGTTTGTTGAAAAGCCTTTCTATGACTGTGTTTTTCCTGCGCTTATATTCCCCATTATCCGGATAATTATAGGACCATATATTCTTCTCAAAATCTTTCTCTCAAATCTCAACAGTTTTCCTTCATCACCCTTTGTTGTTGACCATGTCTCACGTCTATCATGTATTGATGACTGGACGTAGATAAGTAGGTAGTATAAAGTTTTAACTTGGATTCTTTTGACAAAAGTCTTGATTTGAACATCTTATTCATGGCGAAATAACTTCGATTTGTTGCCGTTAATCTCAAATTTATTTCATTGTTCATATTATTGTTGGCATTTATATTAACTCCGAGGTATTTAAAGTTATCCACCTGTTCAAAAGTGTATTGGCCTATATTGAGACTTTGTTTATTGATTGAAGTCATTATCATATATTTTGTTTTATCTTCATTCATTGTCAGTCCTATTCTTTGGCTAGTTTCTATTAACTTAAATGTACTTGAGATTATCTATTCTTGCGATTCTCCCAGGATAACAATATCATCGGCATATGCCAGTAACGTCCTGTTCCCAACAAGTTCCATGGATCTGCTATCCTTCATATCTCTTATTACTTGTTCTAGTTCCAAATTAAATAATACTGGAGATAGTGCTTCCCTTTGTCTGAACACTGTTTTAACTTCAAAACTTTCGGACATTTCTCCCCGACACCACACTTAGCAAAAAGTATTTTCATTGCAGCTTTTGACCAATCTTACAAGTTTTGATTGGATTCCAAAATTTATAAGTATCGTCCAAAGTTGATCCCTGTTAATACAGTCATACGCCTGCTTAAAGTCAATAAATATTGAATGTAAATCTTTGTTAAACTCATAGAATTTTTCCATAACCTGTCGTAGAGTAAAAATGTAATCACTTTCCCCTTCACGAATCCACACTGATAGTCATCTATTATGTCTACCATATAAATTTTGAGCCTATGAAAAATGGCAATACTTAGTATTTTGTAAATGGAGTTTAAAAGACTGATTCCTCTGTAGTTTTCTACTCTTGAATGATCACTTTTTTTGAAAATTGGGCATATGATGGCCATTTTCCAACCATTCTCAATCCTTTCACTCCTCCATACTTCTGCAATGGGGCATTGTATAGTTTTTAGAAAGTCTTTTCCTCCTATCTTTAAGAGTTCTGAATTAATGTTATCTTCGCCTGGTATTTTATTATTTTTTAAAGTATTCACAATATGTTCTATTTCTTTCTGGTTTGGTTCTGGCATTTTAGGTTCTACGGTGTCTCTTATTACTTGTTCATAAGACAGGTCGTTACTGTATTAGTTGCCATTATTGTTATTCAAAAGTCTCTCGAAGAAAATCCTGAAGTTCTTGACTATCTGCCCCGGATCCGTTGATAAATTATTATCACCATCTTTCATTATTGAAATACGTGCCTTAAATCCTTCTTTCATTGATGTGCATTTTTCGAAAAACATTCTTGGGTTCATTTTGTATGTTTCCATTTCTTCTAGAGCTTTCTTTTCTGAGAGCCACTTTTGTTGTCTAATTATTTTATTGGCCAAAGTTCTTGCTCTTGTATAATTATCTATATTGTTTCTGGTGGGATCTTGTAGCATTATTTGTCTTGTTACTACATGTTTGTTAACCGCTTCCTGCCATTTCTTGTTAAACCAGGATTTCTTTTCCCCTTTACTCTTCATTTTTAGGTTTTCTACTGCTTTAGTCACAGATTTCTTTATTTTTGACTATGTAGATATTTTTCATTTATCTTGATTCTTGTCATAATTGTTAAGTGTCTGTGTTACTCTAGCTCTGTACTCCCTTATTTCTTCAGAATTTGTTAGCTTGTCTCTATCTAATTTAACAGCCTTATTCAAAAGTTTTTTATTCTACCACTTTACGGATGGAGTCAACACAAACCTCGCAATCACTAAATTGTGATCAGAGTCCCCGTCTGCATCTCTGTATGTTCTGACATTTTTAATACACGTTTGGTAACTCTTATGAATGACTAAGTGGTTAATTTGGGTTTTCGTTTTCCCATCTGGTGAGGTCCAAGTCTGCTTATGAATATTTTTTCTGGGGAAGTATGTGCTACTGATTACAAGATTTTTGACCACCGAGAAGTCTATTAGTTTCATGCCATTGTCATTTGATGTGTTGTATAAGCTTTCATGACCGATAGTTGGATGAAAGGTTGCTTCTTTACCTATTTGAACATTAAAATCACCTACAATTACTTTTATACAGTTCTTTGGTAGTGAGTTAAAATTTCTTTTTAGACCTTCATAAAAGATGTCCTTCTCTTCTTCTTCTTTCTCCTCAGTCGGTGCATAACAGTTAATTACAATTATATCATATTTGAGTCCTCTTATACGAATAAACAGATATGTTCATTAATTGCAATAAAAGACTTTACACTAGGCAAAATCCCCTCATTTACAACAAAACTTACTCCTTTTTGGTGTCTATTATTCTTTGTTTCGCTATAAAATATGGTGCTATTGTTAGACACTATATATTTCCTTCACCAGTCCAGCGGATTTCTTGGATGGCTACCAGAGGTATTTTGTACTTTTCAACTTTTTCAGTTACAATTTTGAGTGAACCAGGTTTATAAAGGGTTCTGATGTTCCATGTTCCTATCCTTAACTCCGTGTTGTTTCCGTTCCAGTTTCTAGTATTTTTACCATTTATATCATCATAGTTCCGACGCTTAATTAGAAAATTAATAACAAAGAACATTTTTAAGAGGCCGGATTGTTAGCCCGACGCTCAACCCTCAGAAACTGTGAGGGGCAGTCTGAAACAACTAGTTAAAGTCATTTCGGGGCCCCGGGTTTGCCTTACCCGTATCACTATAAGTGAATCCCCTGAGGGTAAATATTTTATTGGCTTAAAAAAATGTATTATTTCTTCTTACAGCAATATAGAGGATATTCATAATATGATTGAAGATATTGAAAAGTCACATGGTTCAACTCAAGAAGTATCAGAAGCCTCCAGTAGTTCAGCCAGATTGGAAGTTGATGAAGATGAGGTAAGAAAAATTACTTTTGTTTTAAGGTCAAATTATAATTTTGAAAGGATACTAGTACAGCAGAAATATTATATTTTGTCCATTTATTAAGTTATATTCTCTAGTAGATTTAATTCATTTTTTTCTAACAATTAATAGTTATGTATTTTAAATGATTAAATACAGAATGATTCTTCATTCCTTCATTATTTAAATATTACTTTTATAAAATTGTATTGTTTAAATATTTCTTTACCTATTATTTAAAATTTTTACATTAAAAAGAAAATTCTAAAAAATTATGATCTTATATTATAATATAGAAAAGTATAAAAGCTATATTAAACTATAAATGTCATTTTTGTTTGTTAACACATGGTTGTACCTGTTTAGTTTTTCATATATCCACATATTGCGATAGTGTATTGATCAGAAACTTTTTATCCCTCAATTATATGTATTTACTTAATAAGAAATGAAGGATTATATGGAAGGAAAAATAAATGATTAAATTTGTGACTGTTTAATAAAATTATTATTAATATAGGAAGAATTACAAAAGGAATTAGAAGAATTGAACGAAAAAGTAATAAATATTGATCTGGTGCTTAATTTGTATAGATACTGTCACATTGTTACTGGGTACAGCTAATATAATTTAAATGTATTAAAATAGGTTGGCATAATACTAAGTTTATTTGTTTACATTACCAATATGTGGGTGAAAGTGGCTGTTAAGACTTAACATATGATATTATAGAGTGAGTGGCGCCAAATCTAAGTATCATGGGGACAACCACCAAATTGTTCGAATGGTTGGGTGTGTTGCCGGTAAGTGTAAGTGAAGTTGACAGTTAAATGTGTGCGGTTGTGCTTTGGGTGAGGGTTGATTGCTAAATGTAGGTACATTCTGCTTTGATGTAATATTTATTGTTAGATGTAACAGGCACATGTAAGTACCTAATTTACCCGTATTTATTATTTATAGTACTTGTAGTATAGTAATACAATTGCACTTTGCAACATAATGTATGTTAAACTTAGTAAAATCAAATATAAAGTATAATATATAAGTCTAAATATTTTCATTGAGTATAAAAGATGATAAGTAACAGTTGAATGATTTAAGTTTTTATGGTCAAAACTTTTTGAATTACCTACAACAAAAATACTAAAATTGTATGATGAGAAACAGTTCTTTTACTCATGAGTATTAAATTTCATCAAAATTTAAACTTCAGACTCTCATAAAAAATAATCATTTTGTAACATTCAACTTACGAGCTTAATAAAATTATATTAACATGTATAAAAATATAAAATTTGTTAACTAACACAATATTATGTTATAATAATGATTATAATTAAAGACCGAATTTACTTATTTGTATCTGATCAAATATGTACGCCATTTGTAGTTACAGTCTTTCTATTTAATTTTATGTTGCAATTTATAGCAATTTTTAATGTTTTTGCAAATTTTTTTCAATTTTATATATTTTTACGTAATAAAATGTACAAATCAATATTTCTCAACTAATTTTATAACATGGAAATAATAACATTATTGTGTATTTTCATTATTGGTTAGATTATATGATCCAAGAAGTATAATGGTGTGATATAAGTATAGATATAGGTAGTGGCGATATGGACTATATAGGTCATAATGGTATCGATAACAATAATTAGAAATATTAGAAAATATATTAATAAATATTCCCGGTCCTCATGGAAAAATAATAAAAGATAAATTTACTTATGTATTAGACAAAAATGAATAATTTAAAACAGTAAAAACTTACTCTGAGGTGATAGCAGGTAATTTAAGAGTTAATTTAAATATAAACATAACACCATATTTTTTGAATTGTTTTAAATATGCGCCAATAACCAGTGTAGATGTTGAAAGATCATTTTCTTTATATAAATTTATCTTAAGTAACTGATAATATAATTTTAAGGAACTCTATTTAGAAATGTACATAATTATAAATTTTAATTCAGAAAAATAATATATTTTAATTATTGAATACTTTCAAAAACTTTTTATTTTATAATTTGTACATATCTATCATGTTTGTAAAAAAATAAATAATAGCTACACATTTTCTAATATTTTAAGAATAAATTTTACCATGAAATCTGTACTTTTTTGAAGCAATTATATGATTTTATTATGCAATTATTGTGTTACTTTCATTGCAACTTTGATATATTTTTAGTGAAATTAAATCCAGTCTTTAATTATGACCTGATAACTAATCTAATTAGCATAAGTAATGGATATGATTTATTACTGATATGTACAATGATTGTAAATCGTTATACATAATATACTTATATTTTAGACAAGTTGTAATTTTTTGAATGCACCTTGATAGAAAGTTTAATTTGTAATGAAATATTAATATATTTAGACCTATTTATGAGTATGTAGATTGTGTTGCAAATATAATTTGTATGGTTTCTATGCATGGTAGGTAATTTATATTAGATGATATCTAGTATTATATCAAAGTTTGATTATTTTTGTTAATGTTCAGTAGAAATATGAGAATTGATGATTTTGTAAAATAATTTATTTCAAAGTAATACATTCATATGCAAACGTATATATTGTGTAATTAGTGTCTATTGTGAATACAGCAACCTTTACTATATCCAGTTATTATGAGTATAATAGAGACCAAATTTAAAGTATTTGAATATTTGATTAATAAAATAATTATTTATTTAGGAAGAACTCCGAAAAGGATTAAAAAACTTTGAACTTGAAGAATTGGATGAACAAGTAATGAACATGGATCAGATTCTAGCAGTTAATTATCCATTGCCAGTTATGCCAAAGTTTGAATCTCCTGCACAAATTAAAAGTATAATTATTATTACTTATGGTTATTTTAAAGTAATGTATTATTATGTATTATTTATTTTAATGACATTTTTTTAGAAACATCGGGACGAAGAAATTCCATGTTGACATGAAATACCTATTTCATGACAATATTCAAATTAAGTATGGATAACATAGTAATAAATGATAATAGTGGTTAGTCGAAAATTGTGGATGATAACTGATAATAAACTTAAAGCAATATCTTTGTGAATTAAACAAGCTCCACTTAAAATCTATTTAGAATTCAATAATGTATCATTGCTTTAAAAAATAAATGTGCCTTTTCATCAAGCTTACTTCCAAACACCTGTATACAATTTTTATTTTTATTTTTTCACTTGTTATGATTGTTATTTACAGTCATCAATAAATATGAAATAATCTAAGGATTTTTTTATTTTGAAAAATGTATTTCTGTTGTTTTAAAATTTTTATTTTCTCAGCTTTATTTACCGTATTGTATTTTTACTTTTTATTATTAAATCTATGTTCTAAATATTTTATTTTATGATGTATTTTTTTATTTGATACAGATTTTTTATAGTCTAATAGTTCTAATAGGCAGAACTCGAGACTTCTAGCACTAAAAAAACATAAAATATACTATAATATACTTTAAAAATGGTGAAACGTGCACCATAATCTGCCCAATAAAAAAATTAAATATGTTCTAAAAAAATTAAAAAAAAAATTATTTTCATTAATTCTATTAATATTTATTTATAATCTAATTCTAAAAAATATTCCAGTGTTCTTCTTTTTGTCGACGATTGTAAATGTATGATTTCTTCATTCTGTAAACATAATTGGTAAAATTCAATAAATCAATAGAAGTAAGTATAGGTAGGTAAATATTATAAATCATAAATTTTAGTTTCTACCTTGAAAATTGCACTGTATTATTACGTGTTTGTAAATATTTTCAAATTTGAACGATCTTCTGTTATTGGTCAGAAATGTTTTGTAAGTTGAACATGAGCGTTCAATGTCGACCGATGTGATAGTGGTAAACTTGAAGTGTGGAACATCAATACTAGAAATATCATCTGGAAAACCATCTAATTTTTCGATGTCTCTTATACCCAATAAAATGCAAGTAATTTTTTTTAAAAGTGATTGACCAGTATTTTTTTCTAAAACTTGATTTAATTTGGCGGCGGGGTGTTATCGATAAACTTAGTAAAACCGGGTTTACATTATAAAAGCGAACGGTTGAACGAAATGGCATTCGTTGAATAATTGGCGTCTGCACTGAGGTCTTTATGTAACCGTGGCTTTTATACGTTTTAACAATTTACTTTTGTAAAGTAGGAATTTAAAGCAACATTTGCCTCTCACTAAGTACAAACAACAAGATTACTTCATATTTTTCAGATTAACAAATTATATGCAAAAAAATAGCATAATACTTATAAGAATAACAGAAAAAATGCAAAAACCCTAAACTATGAAAAAATATGCACTAAAAAGCTGCATTTGTTTTAGTATTAAACGGATTTGTAGCTTACTCTGCTACATTTAACCAAATTATAAATAAATATGTAAATGCTAGAAGTCTCGACCCCTGAGTTGGTATTAATGGCTTATTAGCCTCCTAACTTTAATCTGAACACTTCAAACCTTCACAGAAAATATACTATTTAAATGCTAGAATTTGTTATGTAATTTTTAGAATTTTCATGCCTTTGGATTTTCCAGAAAATAAATTTTACATGTGGTAACTTCTTCATGGCCATTTAGCTAATATTTTATTTAGTTGGAAAGTTTGATAATAATATAATAATAATGTATGGACATTAAAATTCATTTGTTAAGTTATTTTCATGCCAAAAAACCTAGTTTATAAGTTAGCTCTTTTACATACTATTACCATAACAATTCATAATATATATTACACTGGTTATATATTAAAAATTAAATTATTAGATACTATGATATATTCTTTGAGCATAACATTTTATAAATATTAGTTTATTCATAAAAATTAATTGTATTAATAACAGTAATAAGTGATAACTAATAATTTTTTTTGCGTACTGTCTTTATAAAATTATTTCATACAATATGTACCTATAGTATAATTGCTTACCACTGTGTCGTACAAACTCACATCTCTAAGTAGGTATTCCATATTGTTTATATACATTTAAAAAATAATTATGTTATATTTTTGTAGGTATTACAACATAAAAATGTTCTTATTTCTTAAGTTTTTAATTTGTTATATGTTAAAACTTACTTGACCAACCATAGTGGATATTACAGGCAGTGCCAGTCTTAGGGGTGGGCAAACTGGGCAACTGCCCAGGGCACCGATATATCATGGGCGCCTCCAGAGTTCAGATATTAATTTTTTAATAATATTTAACTTGAACTAGAGGACGCATTAATTTTCCTTGCCCAGAGCACATAGTTCTCCAAGACCGGCCCTGATTACAGGTAGTATAACATCTACCAGTGGTTAAATTCAACACATTATTTTTTTTTCATACATTTGTTTTTTGAATAATACTCTAATCATGATAACTATTTTAACTGTAGTGGGTAGGAATGTAGAATGGTATTATAATGCCACATTGCGTTCTAAGAGCAACACAAGAGTTGAGAGTCATTACTATTGATTAATGACTAAATATAATATTAACTAATATTTTATAATACGTAAAAAAAAGATTGTATAAAACACAATAATTACAATAAGAGTACTTTAATAATAAATATATTATATGTGATTGGGGCACAGTATATGGTGCAAGCTAGAAGGACACACATACTGTCCACACAAAAATAGAAAAAATTTTACAAGACAATAAAATAATACACATACAAAAAACTATAGAGCAAATAACATTTAAGTAGTATAATAATAATTAATAATAGTTATCAATAAATGTGTAAAAAAAACAACCATAATTCATTCTTTAATAGATAACTTACATTAATTGAGAAACTAAAAAAATTAAATTTTTATCCAAGTTTTCATATTTCTAGATTTTAGAGCTTATCATTGGAATCACTATGTTGGTTCAGACCAAAGAAAACTTTACTAGGAGTGCTTTTAATTGAATAGTTGTGTTATTGACGCAAAATTGTATCTTATCGAAAAAAATTGTTTCAATTTTGGTTTTTTTTATGCGATACTTACACAACATAGATTAAATAATTCTATATTATACCGTTCAACCTGTCCATTACCTTGGACCTAGCAGCAATTAAAATATATTGTATACTGTCAATTGTCATGATATGCTCACGCCTCACATATCATTATAACAAATAAACTACAATTTAATAGACTAATAAATAACGGCCAAACTAGAAATCGTACATACCCAATAAAAGCATTGTCACAAACAGAAAATGACTTCTGTATTATACGATTACAAACTGAGAAATTGGCACATACCTACTTGGAACTGTCGATTGCTTCCCACACTCAGGTAAACAATTTTTTCCTTCCTTTTCTGTGTTCCAATGTCGTCCACTTGTATAGTAGGTAAATGTTAAATACACTTAATATATTTGGCCCATATAGTGTGTAGATCTATTTAAACACAATTTTTTTTTACATGATGACTTTAATCCTATATATTTGGACTGATTTTAATTTGTTTTTGTTTTATTATTGTTTGAATATCACTGACAAAAAATTACCAACTAATTTGAGTTTTGTACATCAACATTTTAGTAAATTTCTCTGTTATTACAATACTGTTGGTTGTTGGTCGTTGGACAGAATTCTTCAAATATTTCAGAGAAATAATACAGTGGCGGCTGGTGGTTCTCATAAGTTTTGAGGCAGACATTTAGTAAATTTCAATGGATTATGGACATTAAGCATTTTCCCATGGTATTTATGGATAGGTATACTGTACACAGTTAAGAGAAAACTTTTTTTATGACATATCTACCTACAATCAGTACATATATTGCCATATATTGGTATAATTAATTATTTTTCTGTCCAAATCTACAACGAACGACAATTTAAGCAAAGAGTAACACCACTGGGTAGGCCGTTTTTTGAAAAATTTGCTTGACCGTATCATTTAAGTTTTAAATTAATACATTATTTAATTTCAATATTTAACTGACTGAAAAGTGATATACGTAATCTATAAAAATAGTTGGGGTACATAATGACTTGAACATAATATCATATATTATCGTCGTATAGTATAATTAAAGAGCTAAATATTATAGAGCCTTAGTATAATCATATTTCTATTATAGTGTTATCTAGGTGAAGTCTTGTCGTTTAGTATTAGAAACTACATGATTGATATTATATTTTAACTGAGGTAAAATATGTCGGAGATTTACATCTACTTTCGATAAAATCTATGAATATCCAACTCACCCCCACCACTTAGTATAAATATTTCAAATTTCAATATCGCAACTGAAGCTTCAAATCAGACCTCTTCGGTTCGCCTCGTAATTGCCGCCAACGAGTAATCTTAAATTTGCTGTTGTCAATATTATTGTCACTCGTCCCTACCTGCTTCTCACGAACACTCACAGAAACTCTCGCGGGTCAGACTAGGTAAGCGAGCGGGACATAGCAATATGGTGGTACTGGTCAGCCGGACCCATACGCATGCTGTTATCAATTTTTTTAATACCTTATTTTGCCTTATATGATTTAAAATCATAAATTACATTTTGTATACAATTTATCTCAATATTTCGAAAATGTGAAAGATAATTAGTTACTGATAACTGTAAATTATTATAAAAGTAAATTGCAGGTGACGAGCCACCACTTCAATGATATTTACCGCAGTCCACTGTCGTATCCTCAGTGATGATCAACAATCAACATTCCTCTTGGGTCGTAAAAATTCTCGTTTTTCCTTAATTTCTTTTTGTTTTTTCCGGCTTTTGAAAACTTCTGGGAATTTATATTTTGTCCTCCCGAATGTACCAACTAGATCATTTTCCCACCAGAAAAGCTACTGAAGTTAAAAATCGAAGCATTATTTCGACTCTACTTATAATGTAGGTACACAGACACACACAAAAAAAAAAAAAATAAAGAAAAGAATAGATAAGTGGATGTTGCTGTGGTGTACATTAGATGTCTACAAGGTAGCTGTATGTAATAGATGGTATTAAATTGGAATTCCATGATATATTATCATTGCATACGAAAAATGATTCTGACCGGAGACGGTATGTCAGTCTATTATATTTTTTATAGTTATTATTTATTATTAATACAGTAGCCGGTAAGTTGAATTAATATTATTCATAATATTATCCTTAAATTATCAGTGATGCTGAAAAAATAATTTATTTACTTAAGTAAAATTGGGCTGTCTTAGAACCGAATTACATTGTGTTAATATGTAATTTCGCCTAAATTGAATTTAAAAAAACTATGAAAAAAGCTGTGTTTATGTTGATTTTTAGATTCTTTGGTTACAGAATTAACTACTTACATAGGTTAGGTCAGGTTAGGTATGGTTTTACCATACTCCCAGTTGCGTGATTTCGACCTTCCCGCCTTGGTTGTCTCTATTTTTATTCTACTACATAAGAAAAAACATTTTACACATTATTAAAGTTATAAGTAGTTACAACTATGTTGGCTTAATACATAAAAATAGTTCATACAAATTTACCATTCCCAAGTTTCATCAGAAGGTGCCATTGCCCACCCTGCCATTCTAAATAGGATCTTACTCAGGGCCTGATTTACCAATTTATGGCCTAGTACAATTTACAGTGTTGGGCTCCAAATTGCCCATCTCTATTTTCTTCAACTCTAACATACATTTTTCTTAATTTTTAGAGGAAACCCATTATACTATAACTTAACAAAATATTCAAGTAAAATCCAAATTTATTTTGTTTTACCAAAGTATGAGGTAGGTGTACAATTAATTATTTTTGCCTGTCGCCTGAAATCAGTGGGCCCAGTGCATATGTTTCGTTTGTCTTTGTATAAATATGGCATCAATCTCACTATCTTAGATATGTATGTAATT
>PVMI01077341.1:0-15518 GCA_008528875.1 Aulacorthum solani
ATTTGGTTCCCACTCCGCCCTTGAGTGGTAATAACATAAGTGGGTAGGTACGCTGCTTATATGTCATACTCCACCCAGTCCACCCCATAACCGCTCCGTACCTGGCGGCAACACCGTAATAATAATAATTTAATACTTATAAATATGATATTGACGGTATAGTGTTACTCATAGTATTAATTACCGTGCCGTGTAATATTCATTTCGCTAATTGCCAATTGTTAGTGAAATGTTTTATAAAAGTCACCGGGGACGTACCTATATTATTCCTAAGGACGTATTAAGTTCAATAGGTACCTACATTCATACACATCAGTTGGGTGTACACGGTCAAAAACCAACGAGGTCACGATTCATCATTATACCTACTTATACTATAGTATAATTTATAATATAAGATGGTTATTAAAAGTTTTATTCTGATCTCATAGGTAAATCATCCATAATTTCCTACTTTCCTAGGTTCGGTATTATTATTACACAATGATTAATTATAAAAGTGATAATTTTTGCTGTCGCCGTATATTACATTGAATATATATAAAAGCCATATAGGTATAACTTCAGTGCAAGTGTAGCACTGAACTTTCCTTGTTTGAATTGGTTAGTGATTTGGTACCTTGGTGGTAAGTGAAATGGTGAGCAGTGGTGTATAGGTACTATATTGGATGTGTGCTGATATAGCTGAACGTAGGTACACTGTGAAGTTGAAAATCTGGGAACAACAATAAGACATAAATTACGAAAAAAATATTTTAGTGCAGCAACAAGGCATTTCCGAACAATCTCCGGATGTGTCTTGTTGTTCCACAAAAATAAAAACCAGACATCTCCATTTATATGATATCTCAGTATTCAAGGGCGTCGTTTAGAGTAAAATGGAGGGACTTCAAGCAATCACCTTGAATAATTATTTTAATTTAATAGACCCTGAGAGCAGACCCTGTCAGTAGATAAAATAATACAATTGGTGGAGTAGCACTGTCTTGCTGCTACCTCTTGCTACTCTGCAATGACGCCTATGTATGTATTGAACAATTGAATTTGTCTAGTTGTTCCAAACAACCAGTTTTTTTTCCTTAATAATGTGTAATTAAAAAATATTTTTGACTAAAATATGGAGATGTCACTTATTGCTCCGTATATGGTCTTCACTCTTCAATATTGTTAGTACCTAATAATCTACTTAAATACTCAAAACAGGAATGAGCGGGTGGACAAACTTTTTTTGATTAAGATCTACTTAGAATAAAATTTTTCTTTGGGGGCCAACACACGATTTTTTATTTGTAAGTCTTTATCACTAATATTACAAATAAACATACTAATATAATTAATAGTAAATTAAAGTGTTATGTCATCTAAAAATGAGTGTTTCACATTAAATGTACAAACAATTTCAAAATAAATTAACATTATGCTGTTAGCATAGAAGCGTATAATTGCATATCGTTGGTCAGTGCATTATAATCTGGAGAACAATATTAACTGCTAAACATGGACGCTGCTCTAACTCTAAATGATCATCAAAATTCAGCTTTTATAACTTTCATGTGCTGCAAAGAAAAACATGAAAATGCCATTTCACACAAACAGGATAATCTGAAATATGTATGTAACTCGTAATGTATAATAATTAATTCTAACTAAAGGCGGATCGACTTTTAAAACGTCCGAGTCGACCGTTTGGCCGCCCCGCTCTATTATAATTTATAATATAGTACATATTAGTACTTATAATGGCTAATATGACTATAGTCTTCAAATAAAATGAATGGTAAACCTACCAAAATCAAATACTAATTATAATTATTCATAGCTGAATACTCGATGTCTGGTTGTTTGGATTATTACTTTAAAATATTTAAAAATATTGAAAATACTTGCATTATCTTTCTTATAGACATATTTGAAATTCATATTTTTAAAATATCGAATAAATATTAACAGTTTTTACCGTTTTTTTATAGGTGGTCCTAAGCTTAAATTAATTTATAGTTAATAGTATTTCCTTGCCAACCTGTTGTATTAGTGACGTGTGTAGGTGTCTATCTACTTTTACTACTCTCAAAATTAAATATAATTTGGAAATCCTATAATATACCAACAAGTATTGAGAACTGAAATAGTTTAGTATCTTACACACCTAGTGTCATACCTACTTCACCATACTATATCCTAGTCGATAATACTTGAATTCCAGAATGACACCCCATTGGAATATTATGCTCATTAAATATTACTTTTAAATGCTCACTGAGCATAAATTACATCATATTTTATTTATTGTTTAGTGTACATAATATAATATAGGCCTACAGGTTACATGCACATTGTACACTGTTAGTCAAATGAAATACTGATTAGTGGTTACTGATTATTAATTAGTAATTACTATTTACCTACCTACTATCATAGTATAATATACTGTACCTACTACTTGTATGAAAAATCATTTAAAATATAATTTAAAAGTTGTAGAATAGCCTTCCATCATACTACATAGTTATGATTACAGGTAAGTGATAACTATAGGTAGATAGGTATATCGTACCTATATGTGGATTGTGGGCTCGATTACTTGACA
Source organism: Aulacorthum solani (assembly GCA_008528875.1). NCBI lineage: Eukaryota > Metazoa > Arthropoda > Insecta > Hemiptera > Aphididae > Aulacorthum > Aulacorthum solani. The sequence continues at coordinate 2,588 of PVMI01077341.1, forward strand.
TTTAGCTGAATAGTTGTATATTAAAAATTATTTGAAATTATTATTTGGCAGATGAAAATTCATTAGAATTCCAGGGTACCAATAGGTAGTAGGTACTATTAAGATATGCCACATTTTTCTTATTTTGATTACTGATGAGTATAATAGAATTAATATTATAATAACTATAACATTTATAAATCAATTTTAAATTAAAATTAAATAAAAGTTAGGTATATCCATCAATTCCAAATATACTAACCTAAACAGTGTAATTTAAGGGTAGTCTTGCAGTCTTGCGAGACTTTGATGAAAATACGGAAGAAGTAAAATAAGTATAAATTTAGTTTAGGTAGTTGCTTTTATTAAACTCAGTAGTTTATACACACCACATAGCTCGTTTTAAATATTAATTATTAAATTTATTTGATTTAAAATATAAAACACTAATTTTAATATTAAATAAATATTAAACAAATTATATCAATTTAATTTAAATATATCTCAATTTAAAAATAATAAATAATAATTAATTATGTAAGTAAATGCATAAGTAACCTATTCCAACAAAAAAAGGTAATTACCTAGGTACCTATAATATCGTATAGGTAGTTAAAAATGGTTTAAGTTACATTATTTCATAAATTAATTTAATTTAGGTAGATATTATGCGTAAGTATTCATGTTTTTACGTGAATAATAAAATAAAATATTCGTTTTTTTTTATTGTTATAGTACTGTAGTAGCTATATATTATAATAAGTACATTGTAAGCGGTCTTAGCATTTTGAATTGTAAAAATTGTTTATACAATCACACAAATTGGTTTGTAATTTCTCTCGACACTCAACAGTAACAAGTATACACAACAAATGAATCAATGAGCATACATTTTTCCAGCGTCTAATGTTATTTTGATAACATTGAGTTTAGGTGATTGTACATTGTACATATTTTGTACTAAGTAAATATACCCGAGTTAAAATAATAAAAAAAATTTTTTAATCATATTTTAGTTTAAAATATAACTTTTATACCTTTTCATAATATTTTTAGTACAAAGTACAACTTGCATTTTTTTTTATTAAGGTTTAATGATTTTGTTAGAACTATCCAGGTTAGGTTTTGGTTAGTATTGTATTATTCTTACTGAAAAATTATTTTTTTATGCACAACATTATAAGATATAACCATTATGTACAGAATTCAGGGAACAAAGATAATAGAAAATATATTATGAATAGAATATTTTTTTTCTAACGTAACAAAGTAAAGCTTAAACAAATTCATATTTTTTTCCCATCATAATAATGATTTAGGTACTTTACATTACTTTCTGGAAACATTGTTTCGCCACGGTCTTATGGCCCACGCGTGTATAGGCTTAATCTCCTTTACTAATTGTCCGTTAGGTTTTGGCAATACTCTACCGGGCGCTGATGACTAGGACACAAATCCAAGCAGTACATTATAATATTATGTAACATTAGTTGTACATTTCCGTTGTGTGGATTTCGAATTTTCAATTAATATGAAGCACGGCAATTTTAGGCCTGAGTGATGAAAAAATAAAATCGTATGCTATATTTCAAATTCTGTTCATGAATATATAAATGTATGAATAAAAAATAATAAAATTAGTTACAGAATAAACAGCACCTATGTTATGTAATTATGTATAGGTATATACAGATAATTTAGTATAAGTATATTTTGTTTAATACCTAGGTAGAACTTTCAAAAGTTAAAATGCTGGTACCTAAATAAAAAAATCAAACAAAATTGATGGTATGTGTAACTGCAGGATTATAATTTATAAGTTTATAACTATTATAACATGAGATGTTTCCAAACACAATGTAATGCGTAAAATACTGTATAATAAGTGCCTATATAATAATATAATATATTTTTATTATTATTATTATAGGTATAAGTTGTCTATTCGGTGACAATATTCTATTATGGCTGTGGTGGCGCAACAGTTTGATCCGAGCAGTGTATATAGGTTTTACGAAGAGTGAAAAGCAAAAAGGAAACAGAATTTTTTTATAACAGGTCCACCGCTGACGCTAGCTTACGTCAGGAACCAGGAGGGTCCCTATATTCTCCAGCGGCGTCGGTGGCGGCGACCGGATCCCGGAAAAACTATTGATTTCCATTTTATTCAATAAAACGCCGCGTGACACCCTGTCACGTGCTGCCACCTATACAGCTCGCCGCCCATCAAAATTCATCTTTTCGTAATTAAACATTTTTTCTCTTACCTGCCGTTACCTATGCTACAGATAAGTACCTATACATGTATAATATTCAATGATTAATATATCTGTATAGGTATTCATCTTGAGATTGAAGTAAAATAAACCTGTACGTAATGATCTTTATTTTATGATCAATCATCCATGCAATATTTTATTATAATCTAATTCAGAGATAACACTATATATTGTTTTTAGGTTTTGATCGGAAGGATTAAAAAATATTTGAATTCTATGAAAATAATTTCACACTTTCAATAACAAGTATAATATGACTTGAGACAAAAGTTTTTGAATAAGAAAAAAGCCGATCGTGTATTAAATTATATGATAATGTCTGGTATGGATAAGAAATTGTCTTGTCGAAGACAAGGTGAAACTCATCCTGTATATTTTAATCTAAACCTATAGGCTATAGAATATCTATAGCCTCAGGGATTACCAGAATAAATCAATCAAAATATACATAATACCTATTATAAGCAAACAACCGTTAAACCATGTACCTATGGATGGTTGTCTTTTTTTTTTTTTGTTACACGAAAGTCGTTTGAATTTTTTTTCATTTGATGCGTTATATTTTGGTACTACACTATGCATAAATAATGAATATATTAAACCGCTACTAACTAAAGTAATTAGCTAAGTTCATTCATGTTGCAACTATGTTTGCTCATGATAAATATAATTTATACTAATCACTTACAATCAGCGTATCTATGACAAATTCTGAAAAATGAACTATTTTGTTAAAGAGTGATTTATGAAAATCGTAACATTATATAGATATAGAAGTTATAAGAATATTACTTCCAAAAAATCTTTCATTCACATATTCAACGTTTGTATTTAATTTAAAGACACACACTATAATACAGTGGCGTACCCAGGAATTTTTCAATGGGGAAGGGGGGTACCAAAGTAAATAAGAATTTAATATCCGTTACCTTACAATATTACTAAATCCCGTAACCGTAATAACCTCTACAAATATTTGATAATCCTCAAAATGTTTCTTCAAAACCATTTTCAGAAATAAAATGGTTTGTAGTTTGACTTTTATTATACATATAAGATTTATACCAAAACAGGGCCAATTAGGGGAGGGGGGAGGCTGAATAACTAATATAATATTAATAACTATTAAATATTTAAGGTATTTTTACTGCTATAATATAAATACCATTGTGTGGGTACATCACGAAGCATACCAACATATATATATATTATATACTATATACTATACTCGTATGCATATAATATATATATAGGACATAGGTACATTATACTATATTATAAGTAACAGAGGATGTTCGGATTTTGTTATTACTCTTTAGTTGGTAATATAATGGGTGATTTGGAAAGTATTGATGTAGTCTCTGATTTAATTAAAAAAATACAAACGATGCTAGGGACACCAGTTTTTTTTTATCAAATCCATGCTGGTTTTAAAGAATTGTACGTACAATTTAAAGAAAAATATCCACAACATAGTATTTGAACTTTAAAGATCAGTATAATATTGAACAACGACTCCTAAATGATTTTGGTACAAAAATCCTATAAAAAAATAAAACGTATCCTACGACTCTCGTGAAAGGTATTCAGTCAAAAAAAACCTGAGAAGTTGCGCTCTTCAATGTCGAGTATTCGAGTTTACCTCATAATTGAGTAATTTGCTGTATTAATTATAGTGGATCTGTTAAATTTGAATTCAACAATGGATCATTGCACATAAAAAATGGTTTTGAGCAGCCAATCTATATGCATAAATATATATTTTTTATCATAAAAGAATAGTTACAATTTATGCTTTGAGGCATAATATGCAAATTAGACAACATAACTTGGGTGCATAAAACACAATAATGACATACACGTGAGGCGGGAGCCGCTCAGTTATAGAACCAATAATAGATTTATTAATTTAATGTTTTTCTAATTAATTATAATTGGTTAATTTACCGATTTCACCGTCCAACAGATGCTTAAACCATTTTCTCTGGAGTCAACTAAAGGAATTTTCAGTTTGTGAATTGGATGCATATTCAGCGACATATTTTATTATATTATATATTTATATATTGCTGGATTGTTATAAGTTTAATTTATTTTTCTCATAATAATAAGGTAGGTTGAACTAATTGTTACCAAAAACAAATTGCATGTATTATAAATTATAATATTATATCATAGATGTATAGCTGTTATAACTTTACTTGCAGCCAACAGCAATTATAGAACGTTGTTAACTTAAAATTAATACATTTTTCGAAAATGTCAACGAGTACCCACAGTAAATGACAATTTACGTAATTCTGAAGAAAACTTTTTAAATCTTTATACGAATAATAATTTCGAATTATAACATAATAACTAAATCGTTATTTTTCTAATTTAGATCATTTTGAAAAATACTAGGGAATTTCTACTTTTGATCTCCTCAAAGTATCAAGTCACTAGACCCAATTTTCTACAGGAAACCAAGTTTGAAGTTAAAGATTAAAGTATTTTTTCTTCTACAAAAAGTGCACAAGGACACAAAAGAATAAGAAAAAAATACACACACCTTCATAAAACCATTCACTCCACTAAGAATCTAAAGAAAAACAGAAAAGTCACTCAGGCTTTGAGTGTACCTCGTCATTTAGTATTTCACTGTAATGACGTAATGTATATAATATGTAGAATTTAATTTTTAATTTAATTTAAATTTGAATCTTAACACATATATGAAAAATAAAAATTATTTAATATATTTGAATTATTTATTTAATTGTTTGAACAAACGAAATAGTAAATAATTTAATTTTGTATTTTAAAGAATTAAAAATAATTCATGTGAATAATATAGTACTTATATCTATTTTCTACTTGTTAAAGATTAAAAATTATAGTCGAATTCAATAACCATCCTAAAATAAGTGAAAATATCTAAATATTTTTACTCTGTGTCACCCGAGTAATTGTGACAGTGTCTCACTATTTAGGAATACCTATGATAGAATATTATATTAATTATTATTATACTACTATTACTTATTCTTCGTTCCTTTATGATCCATTTAATCTAAACAATGGTAAAAATACTTATAAATGCAATGCCTAAGCTATTGATACATACTATACCTACTATTAATTGTTCTGAAATATTCAACAATCATAATTTATTAAAGAAACTGGTGAAGTTAAGACAAATAATGAAGTAAACATTGTGATTTCCATTAACAGTTCAAAAAATAAGCAATAACCTGCTATGTAACTACATAAAAAATAGAGACAATTTATATTTTTTTGCTAAAAATGTTGTAGACGCTTATTGTAAATAATAATTTCTTCCAACCAGTGATCAAACCATTGAAATATTAAACGTGCTCTCCATAGAGGACCTTAAAAAGGAAGCTAAAAATATCATAATAAACCTATGACGTAAGGAATGGCATTTACTGAGGGACGACAAATTAAGAGAAATTAAACCCACCACCGATAGATGGACTAACCCAACAAACATAACGAGAGAACAAGAAGTAATTTTAACCCGCTTAATGATTGGACACTCCTGGCATACCCACAAACACATCATGGACGAAATTGACCCAGAACAATGCATCACCAGCGGATCCGAAATCTCCATCAAACATCTTCTATTAGAATGTCGCCAATTTCATGAAGAAAGAGTTAAATAAAACATTCCAAGTGGTATCTCAGAATGCCTCAACAATGAACCTCTAAACATCAACAGCACACTTGGTTTTATAAGCGACACCAATTTATACAAAACCATTTAACCAATATCATAATATCTTATTTTTTTCTCTTTTGTACATCGCTCGCACCTCTCTTCATTAACTCATATTGTTACTTATTATATATCTATAATTATTTACTTATAATGTATTAACTAGTGTGTAAACAAAATTAAGGACTATGACCTATGTAGTCGAGGCTTTATTTTTTATTATAATAATAAAAAAAATAACAATAATAATAATTCCTTCAAAACATATTCAAATGATTTCGTTTCAGAAATAACAAAGGTCAACTAGAAAAATATATTATTTATATAAAAAAATCACCCAGTATAAATATTTTGAACAGCTTAATTATACTTGAAATAATATGCGTATAAATTATATATAACTGTATAAGTATATACTATAAAATTATAAAATATATAAGAAATTAAGAATTATATTATACTGTAATTTGTAGGTATACATAATATTTCGTATGTTTATTTCACACATAAATACTAAACACGTTTATAACTTCAATAGAGTATGCAATTTGACCATGGAATATCTACAAGTTACAACAAGTTGATAAGGATTATATTATGTTTAAAATGTTTACATGCAATGTACAATACAACAATACTAACAACAGGCAACAGTAGGTCTCCATAGTGTCATATACAGAGCGATTTTTTTCTCTCCATCAGTATACATACCTATAATTTATTTATATATGTGAGTTCTACCTACTTACTATGAAATAGTTTCTACATACATACACATTGTTTAAACCATTTTATTATCTTTTAAATGAGTTGAGTGGTTGAACTTCAAAACTTATGTCTACTTGATGGTACCATTTTATAAAATAAAAAGAATATCCAATATTGTTGCTATTATTATTACTGATAATAACACAACATGTATTTTTTGTATAACTTTGAAAATAGTGACCTATTGTATCAGTCATTGAAAAGTGATTTAAATTCTTTGAATTGTGTAAAAATGAAAACGTAATTTTAAGATTATATTGTTGAATTGATTTGATAATCATCAATACTTCTCACAAGATTCGACTAGTTACCATTTTTACCAAATCTAAATATTTGAATTTAAATGTTTTTTAAAAGTGGTTACACAGTTTTATAACTGAAAAAATATAAAATAAACTAGTATCTACCATTATGATAAATGTACAAATAAAAATGATGTAGTATATAATGATAACAGCAGTATGATGACGATAATGATTTTATAGGACGAAAAATGTAGGTAGATAAAGTTAATATAGAAACATTTATGAACATATTTAGTGGGCCCATTATCTTCTTAAAGAATAATAAAAAATATTCAAGTAATTTTTAATTTATTTTTAAATATTGTTTCTACTATTTAGTGTATCTTTTTAGTTATTTTATACAACTATTTATACATACTACCTACATATTAAACATTTTAGTCTGTATAATAGTATACATAGGTGTTCCTATACCTACGCTACACTCGTGTTGGTGAAGGCGAAAAAGAAGACGAGTTATATATATGATAGGTATATATAATATTTTTCGGAGTAGAATTTTTGTTTTTTTTTTTATATAGACGCGTCATAAAAAGTTCTATAAACATTAAAGTAGTACAAAATACATTTTTTTTGAATGCAACGCTTATAATTATTATAGTCGCTTCATAATTATCAATTTCTTATTAAGCAGCAGATTAAACAGCTATGGAAATCCATATAACTAATCTCCTTTTTCCGCATGAAATGAATTCGATTGCTTAACACTCTCTAACCGGCTGAGTTTTTAGCCCTGTTGATTATGTAGATGAATCAGTCCAATTATAGGTATTGACTATCGAGTTTTTGAAGGGATATTGTTTAATAGTTTGAACGTGCACTATACGATCAGTTAGATACGTGTCATCTAAGTTTCGAATTTTGAACAATGTCCTTTGACGTTGACCGTTCGTTTTTTGCGTTCAAACATGTTTTGGACGACAAACGCCATGACATAACAATGGATGACTATAGAAGCAACACAATAGGTAATAGGGCCACCTGATATATTAGGTAGTTATAGGTTGGTATATATTGCATAGGTATGTAGCCATTAAGCCATAAAAGTATTGCTATCAGTCATAAGAACTTTATAATATTGGTCTAATTTAAGGAATGTTACTTCTTATACACCAATATTTATTGTTTACATTACTTTTAATTTTTTTATTTAATCAATATTTTTGACAGGTACTTTAATGTATTATATTTTTGGATGAATACATACGTCGTTTATACATATAATATAAAAAATCATAATCAAACTACAATCAGAAGTGGTTTTTTTCATTATTGGTGAATATTTTAATATTATCTATTATGCATATTTCAGGTTTTTATGCTGTATATTTGCATATATATTAATATATTATAATGGAGTTTTTACTGAGTTTAATCCGTGGTCTAATTTTTATAATACTGGGTCATCAATAAAACAGGATGTATAATATATAAAATGTATAATGTGATTGGTTTGACTTATGACTATTATTGTGATTCACTGCTGTAATGGTACCACGCAACAGTTGAATACGATGTTAGTACATGTGTATAATATAATAGCTACAATTTACAATGTTATACATAATAGGCTTAGGTAGAGATATCTGATACCGCCATTCAGTAGAAGTAGATATGGTTTCGGTAGTAGGTATCAGCTTAAAAAAAATCAAGGAACCCGCTCCATCTGTAATACTTATAGTATAGGTTTCGAGTGTATAGGTACTCGTCATTGAGTAGGTCGTTGTACCTTACAACGGATGTGTTAAATTTGAATTCAATGAAATATGATAAATCATATGGAAAAACAATGCTGAGTGAAGGAGAAGGCCTGTGAATCAGCATGTCTTTCTGTAAAGGTAGTTTGTGTTATAATGTTGTATTAAATTATTATGTTATTTTTATATAGGTACAATGTAAATGTATAGCATGCTTACCCTATTTTTATGCTTATATTATGTCTACAATCAAATTCAGATTATTTCAGATTAATTCAGACTTTATTTTATATAGATACTTGAGACTATCAAAGAATAATCCTGTGACAATGCAAACCCCCTTTTTTGACTTTTAATTATTTAGCAGCTGATATTTTTTTTTTTTGAAAATTTTATTGTACTTAAATTATAAGTTAAACGAGTAGTTTTAGAGCTGTACAACTTTAAGTAGGTATACTAAGGATAATATTATTATGTCGATTGTCTATATGTCTATAATTATTGATTAAGTAGATATATTGGTTAGATTTTAAATTTTTAAGGATTATTATCCTTAGTATAAACATTTGAATAACTTAGACACTACCCATTAGAATTTTGATCTATAATTTAAACACTTATATGGAAATGTTCAAAAAAATCATCCACCAAACATTTTTTTGAGTTTTCATTTAAAAAATAGAAAATTGTATTGCCACAGAACACTCCTTAAGTAGTACAAAAAATATCAGGAATTTTAAAATATTGTCTTTGGGTCCTACGTATAATTCTAAAAATCAGGATTTGAATAAATGTTAAATATACTATATTAAAAGAAAAATGGGGGTGAGCATGCTCGAAAATTCACCGTGTATAAATAGAACATAATATGACGTATAGTATATAGTTTCAGTAGATCCTTATTGTGACTCGAACGTCGATATTTCGAATTTTATGTTATCCTGATCTATTTATTCAGTGAATTGGAATATTTTTCGCCAATAACATATCATTTTCAGTTACTATACAGACAACTTATGAAGAACTTATAATTTTTTTTTTATTCACAAACTAAAATATGATCAATATAAATTATACCCCTTGATTATTAAGAGAAGTACTGGGGATGTTTTACTTTCGGCCTTCAAAACACAATAACCACTTAAATTAAATACAATAAGCCAATTAAATTTTCTGACTGAAACATTGAAAATGAAAATTGAAGCAAACTGTCCACTTTAAAACATGATGACACAAAATGTAATAATATATACACAATAAAAAACAAACTTTATACCTCCACTCAGAATGTAAATAACGAAGACAATACTGCAGGTATGTATTAAAATTGTTATAAATATACTAACATTTTAAATCTTAACACCTGTAAATAGTAGCACATACATTATAAATTATTAAAGGGTTCAAAAACCTCCCGGGGCCACGAGTATTTAATATAATCATCTTGGAGGATTTTTAAAGCTTTTCCAGTACTTATAATCTATATGTACACTTTCACAATAATACATTAATGCATAATATTATTATATTTGTCGTAGGGAGAATTTTTTTACTCGTATTTTTTTGGGGAGCTTGTATAACGATTTCGTGAGGGCTTACAATATCATAATATAATAATATAATGATATTTAATAAACATTTATTTTCTTTAAATTTACAAATTTACTTTTATCAGTTTCGTCAACGCACATTTTCGTTTTATTAATATAATCACGCGTAAATAATAAGGGAATCCTGCCTTAGTCCAGCAAATATTCACGTCTATCCACACATCATAATGATATATTTATATATTTTAGTATACATTGTATTACTTATAGCTCAAGATCACAGAACGTAAATGTGTCATCGCAACTGATGAACTGACGCAAGTGATCACTAATAAATAAAATGGATTTAGTATATATCGCATTGGTATTTAATATTATTATGAAGCCTTAGGTATAATAAGTTGTTTGTTCATATCGTCTTTTCTTTTCTACAATAATTGACAAATAAAAAAATTATATTAAAAAAAGCCATCGTCTGCAGACACGTCTATCTTAACGACAATCGGAAACTGTATCATATTAATCATCCTATTGTAGCTTGTGTAAACTGTGAAGTGACTAAACTGGTTATCACACTGACATTATAGGTACGAATTTACAACTATAAATATAGATATACACGTGTATATATGTATAGTATATAGTGTGATGTAGACGGTGTAGTGTGTACCTACACGAAGTAATATTGGTTCAGATAGTAAAGAACGAAGAATAATCTAATATTCTAAATACGGTAAAAAAAAACTAGTGCACATTCACATTCCACTTTCCGGAGGACTTTCAGTCAAGTAGGTTACCTATGCGGCTATACATATAATATCATATATTTTAATATATATATATATATATATACATACTATCATATAATATAATGCTTTCGTACGGTTCGTCGTCCGATGTCCCACTACCCACCTATAACACATAATATTAGTTTATGCACCATGCACTGTTCCCGGCCGCTTCATACCGTTTTTAATTTATTACACATTTTAATATACATCGTAATACTTTGAGAAATATGTTACGCTTGTATTATTGTTTTATCGATCACAGGCAAACGAAATAATAATAACGATAATAATATGAGAAGGTACCTACGTATATATTAATGTGCGTCGCGTGCACGCCGTGTGGCAATATTCTGCCGGCGGTGGATAGAAAATAACACGATATGCCATCTGCCCGACCGACTAGGCGTCACTACATCTTAATCGCCGCCGAAAGTCGAGCCTACCGTGAATATTTATACTATTTTATACGTATGCGCTGTGCTAGTATAACGAAATCTGGCTCAACCGAAGACATATTTCAAAGTTCAAATCCTAGGCGACATCAAGTCGTACCTATATACGTACCTATGGTATTATGAGTCCAATACTCCCGATGCGGCGATGTTATAACATAGCCACCATACTATAGGTGGACGACGGACGTTGTAGGTATACCTGCCATCGCGTCATCATTGTTCACTGTGCTACCTACTGCAGTAGGTACCAATTAGGTGGTACCAACCATTCTGGATCGCCGGTAGACTGCAGCTTAAAGCTGGCATTGAGCCAGGGTTATTTTTGTTGGGGGTGGTTCGGAGCAATTTTTCTTCACATAATATCATGAACTAATAGATATTATAGGTAGGTATATCTTAGATCCTGCAAAATATGATCATCACTCATCAGCATATTATTATTATGTTACTTTAATAAGTAACAATCGTTCGTTTAATTTCTATCCATGCTTATTTTTAACACAGCAATTATAAACCTTATACGTATAAGTATAATAAATGCTACGTATGCTACGAGATTAGTTGTTGATGTTCATAACATTCAATTCAACAGAACTATGGATACTGGACAGGTATACATTTTGGTATTCTACGTTAATACTTAGTTATAGGTACCTCGGCTCGGTTATTAAGACATATTATTGAAAATTGTGAATTTAAAAAATAAATAATAATTCATTATTATATATACTCGACTCTTTGGTAAATTGCTTTGTGTTAAGTTCTTAGTTAGTTAATTTATACAGTCCATTCATCATATGACATATACTATACAATAGGTATAGCCTATAGGTAATAGTGTTATATACATATAAATTTTTAATACAATATATACAGTCATACAGAACTTATTATGTAGTTATAACTAATAACTAATTGACTAATAATAGTAATTAATAATCTGTATCAATAATACAACTTATCTCTTTTAATATACATAAAGTATACATAATATATTATGAAATTATATGTTAAAAGTTATAACTTATCCAGGCATGCACTCAGCATTTTTGTTTGGGGAGGGTGGCTTACAAATGTTCATACTTCCCTTCCCCTTACACACAAATGGGTACTTAATACACCACTAATTTGACTTCCATGATATCAACAGTCGACATAAATTATTTTTATTTTTATCGTTATATCATCATTTATCAATCATGTGGTCAATCACCCGACCTAACCACCTTATAAATTTAAAAAATAATGTTCGAAAAACTGAAAATAATCGGGCATCGATTCTCACCCTTATATATACCAAGCAGGGCTGCAATTGAAAACGTTTTATAGTTTATTTTATATTATAATATATTCCAAACCAAAGCCGCCATGCATGCATTCTAATTT